>APFE030221241.1:0-38067 GCA_000404065.3 Pinus taeda
TTTACAACTCAAACTTGTGATTCTAACTCTTTCTTATTAAATTTCAACGAATTAAACAAAAAAATATAACAAAAAAACACCAAAACGTAAAAGATTTGACTAGATTAAACTAACCCTTACCAAATGGAATATTATAAAAGCACTACAGAACTATGCTTTCAATGTTTAAATCAATGAAAACTACAACTACTCCCGACCCACAAGATTAAACATTTCTATGGAACAAAGATATCAGAAATTGCAATAGTAAATGGTTTAATCAAACAGTCAAAAATATGGCAATGAATCAAAATCAATGAAAACTCTACAGCATACTCCCGAGCCACAAGATTAAAGATTTCTATGAAATAAAGATATCAGAAATTGCAATATTAAATGGTTTAATCAAATAGCCAGAAATATGGCAATGAATCAAAAAAATTATGTCCAAGCAAATATCAGTGGGAAAAAACCACTCAAGGTTATACATCAAATCCTTCAAGAGAATAAGTAAAATTTCATGCTAGAACACATTTTCCTTTTTAATTTTCATTCATCCAGCCCAATTTTGAACCAGAATTGAAAAATAATTAATACAAAACATGAAAAAAATTATAAATTTGCATGGGATAAAACACAACTAAATTTGCATGGGGAGAAAACAAAACTACTTTTCGTCTGACATCAATATCTATTGTAAGCTGTGTATATAATCATGTCTCACATAACTAAATATCAGGAATCTACAAATTTTAAAACTAAAAATGAAAGGTATCACGTTTACATTTTCTAAAAATATTTTATAAGGGAACAAAATACACAATCTCCCATATCTATCTAGTTGGGACCCTGATATATGTAAGATCTTGAGCGTGCCAAACTTCAGGGCCTACTCATAGCCTGCTCATATCTAGAGGGTTTAAAACTGTCTTTTCTTATGCCCAAACTGGGATGAGAACATGTTCTGTGCTTAATATACAACAAACAATATATGATTAAGCTTAAGCCATATATAGATGAAGGCAAGTGATCAAAGTTCCAGCCCTTCCCATTTTATAGCGGGTTACTGTATCATGTTGATGCAAACTTGGAACCCTGACGTTACCCCTATTAATACAATGTTGGGGATCCATGTTAAAATGAATTACTGTATTGTGTTAATGCTGAGTTGGGGGGCATGCTAAAATAGGTCACTGTATTATATTAAGTTAGGTGTTAGGGTTCAAAACTCATTACACATCAAATAAATATTAAAAACTCATCCAAAAGCCCAAACAAGAAGATTCAATCCGTAACATATGCAATAGCAAATTCATCCAACAATCTACACAGGAGAATGGCACTGTGAAAACATATACCCACCATAGCACCCAAACCATCTATAACCTGATACCATCAATCACAAAATCCATGAAGAGATGGCATATCTGCAACTGAAAATTAAAAAAGAAGAGAAAAAATCTTTTAGTTCTTTTCATGTCCCTAAATGCCCCTTATACATGTGAAGGCCTAATCTTTGAAAGCCTAAGGTGAAAGCCTAATCTCTAAAAACAACCTTAATATTAGATTTCAGCCAAAGATACAATTCTAATATATACCATACAATGACAAGAAGCACCTTTCACCAATGCAAATAACCCAGAACTAAATAATATTGCATTTCTAATTTATGAGCTAATATGCCAACCAATCTTCAACCAGCAACAAATATACCATGCAATACTCTGAAATAACACCATTCAGTTATCACTTATTGACCGATTATCTGATTCAGATGGTTCAGTCACAGGGCCCATTGTCCTCGGATCATCCATCTTTTTAGGGGGAGATAACTATGTCAACACTTTTTCTTTCACTTCATTTTTTCTTATACTTTATTTTGTAGTACTTATCATTAGTATCATTTGGTTCGTTTTTCTTGCCGTTATTCCATAATTTGTCCCATTTTATTTTTCTTAGATGTGGCATTTTGTTAAATTCTTCTAATCTTTTGTTCCATTTTGGGAAATTGCTGATATTTTCTGCTTGCTGCTCTTCCATTTTCCTCAAAGACTTTGTTGTTCTTCCAGCTTCCTCCAAGATTTTGCATATTTTTACCAAAAAATTGCTTCCGGTGGTTCCATCTTTAATTACCATCCAAGCTGGCACGATTTATGCTTTGTTATCACTGAAATGTTATGGCAAGATTTTTAGGGCACAAGATTTTGCATATTTTTGCCAAAAAATTGCTTCTGGTGGTTCCATCTTTAATTACCATCCAAAATGGCACGATTTTTGCTTTGTTATCACTGAAATGTTATGGGGAGACACTGTAATGTTATGGGAAGATTTTTTCCCTAAATTTTAGTAGATCACTAAGGTTTTTTAATTTTTTACATTATATATATATATATATATATATAAAACTTCCTTTCTGTTCAAATAATAAGATAGTGTCTAGTCTTTCAATAATTATAAAGTGTGCTTTTGAACTTAAATATGATCGACATCTGCATTTCAGAATTTTTGTAGTTTGTTTTGCAAAGTCGACAAATCCAAAATTATCATGAAAGCATGGCAACTCTGTAACGCTTAACATTAATGAAATTCTAATTGAATTATGAATTGCCTGCATGAACAGGCGGGCATACGTTGGGCTTCTCTCACTGCTCTTCTTTTGAGAGCAGACTTCATAACTTCAACGCTACATTTAAGGTCGATCCAACCATGGAGCCGTCGTTCGCACAGAGCTTACGCACGGTGTGCCCTCAGCCTAACAACAATCGTAGCGCGGGTGCTTTTCTGGATTCCACGGCCACCCAGTTTGATAATGCATACTTCAAACACTTGGTAGAAGGAAAGGGAGTGTTTCGCTCAGACCAGGCGTTGTTTCTGGAAAACCCAACAAAGATGATTGTGAAGAGATTTGCAAGGGATGAGAATGCCTTCTTCAAAGCATTTGAAACCTCAATGCTGAAGTTGGCCAGTGTTGGAGTTTTGACCAGCGGGGGAGAAGTGCGATTGAATTACAGAAAAGTGAATTCTTGAACAAGATTCATATGGGATCATGAGCTCCTCATATTCACTTTCATTTTATATGATGTCAGAGGCTCATGATTGTTATAAGAGGATCCTCTCTTTGAAGAAACAGAAACTTACACATCAATGCAATAAATACATTTTTCCTTGTTGAATTTACTCGACACGCAAAATGAATGTGGTTTAGTTTGCTTCCACATCTTCACTGGGTTCTTGCCTTTTGGCTTGTGGAGACCTTTGAATCTCAAACATGAATCTTCATCATGTTGTGTATGTGTATCGAATAAACTATAACATTTTAACAAGAAATTAAATTTACAGTTTAGTCTAGTTTCATAGTGGTATGCTTTATTTTCCGAATAGGAACGATAAGCTCAGGCGACACGTGGACACAGGCCATCATGTACTTGAAAAT
This sequence comes from Pinus taeda, assembly GCA_000404065.3. Lineage (NCBI taxonomy): Eukaryota > Viridiplantae > Streptophyta > Pinopsida > Pinales > Pinaceae > Pinus > Pinus taeda. The sequence continues at coordinate 3,413 of APFE030221241.1, forward strand.
CAACGCCTGGCATTCCAGTTCCTGCGCTGGACTGAAGGGAGGACATACTGCTATTCTGACAGCATGCATTCCTAGTGCCTTTTCCATTCTGCCCGTGTCTCTTCCCCTTGCCATTGATCTAAAGCTTGAAATTTGTTTAATTGTCTAACATCTAATCATACGGTGCACAAAATGCCACGTAGACAATGAGGGGAGTTGATTTTAGAAGGAAACTCGTAATTAAGAAAACCAAGCAGCACTAAAATTACATCATTTTAAAAGAACAAAAAGCACTTCCAAAAAAAAAAACTGAATCCAAATTAATTGACTTAACGGATCCTAAATTATCAAGAAAAAACTAATACTACTGACCAAACAAAAAGTAGTGAGAAAACTATACAATTATGCCCAAAACCCAAAAACCTAATTCTATTGGAAAATGAAATAATTAAGAAAACCAAGAATCATTAGAATTACAAAAGCAATGCATTTACTGATTTTTTACCCTTTTTAACTGTGACCGGAGTAATTTTAGTAAACATGGGTGAGTAGGAGCATTTGAACCTCAAATCATTTATTTGTTACATAACATTTCATTTCAGGATATTTGTGAATTCGGTTGTCACTCTAAACTAATGCATTTGTTAACTTATTATACTAAATTTACAAAAAAATAAATAAAAACATTGCACATGCATTTTCATTAGTAACTAGAGATACAAAATATCCTTATTTACATCAAAAAACAAATAACAAATTAAAATAAATTGATTCACTCTGTTAAGAAAGAAGGAGAGAGACTAACACCCTATGGGATTGAAGAAAGCATGAGAAAAACTCTCTCCATATGAGAATGAAGAAAGCATGAGAAAGACTAACACAATATGAGAATGACTGGAGGAAGGAATCTGCAATTAATATTACCTTGACTTGCATACTATGAAGAACTTTGTCTTTAGTGGAGGATCTATGGGAATGGAGAACGTCCAAGCCCTCCTCTTCCAGTACCTCATACAGCCTTGAGGTAAGATCTGTAGAACGCTTGTGAGTCATGATTCGGATGGATAGCTGATCTGGACCACCTGCCTGGTCGATTCTCAATGGTGGTAAAGTCGATGGTTGCCAAGCAGTTGAATCAATTCATTCCACATTTCGGCTCCCCTCTGCCATTTTATTGCTATCTCAGGTCGAACTACCTTTGTTTGACGGTTTCAAAATTATCTCAGAAGGAGCACCTGGAATAAAAGTCTGTTTCTGTGAGATAGAAAAAATATATACCCATAAACTGAAATTCAAAGACAGAGTATCTGAAATTCAATACAGTTACTCAGCCTTAAGGAAAAAGCACCGTTAGCTCAATGGACTTGGGTATTTTGGATTGAAGGTTTGGCAACAGAAAACCTGTCTGTATTTCTCTCAGAAAACGATTTCTGAAATTCTCTTAGATATCCCATGCTTCTTGGTCGCAGCAATTACACTATATATAAAGCTTTGGCAAGTCTCAATGTCTACGGTGTAGTATAAAACTTCGAAAGTCTAATATACGAGTAAATTGCCTTTGTCTTACAGACCACAGCTCAGGCGGCACGGGGACACAGGCCATCATGTACTTGAAAATCAACGCCTGGCATTCCAGTTCCTGCCACTGCGCTGGACTGAAGGTAGGACAGAAAAACTCTCTCCATATGAGAATGAAGAAAGCATGAGGAAGACTAACACAATATGAGAATGACTGGAGGAAGGAATCTGCAATTAATATTACCTTGACTTGCATACTATGAAGAACTTTGTCTTTAGTGGAGGATCTATGGGAATGGAGAACGTCCAAGCCCTCGTCTTCTAGTACCTCATACAACCTTGAGGTAAGATCTGTAGAACGCTTGTGAGTCATGATTCGGATGGATAGCTGATCATGAGCACCTGCCTGGTCGATTCTCAATGCTGGTAAAGTCAATGGTTGCCAAGCAGTTGAATCAATTGATTCCACGTTTCGGCTCCCCTCTGCCATTTTATTGCTATCTCAGGTCGAACTACCTTTGTTTGACGGTTTCAAAATTATCTCAGAAGGAGCATCTGGAATAAAAGTCTGTTTCTGTGAGATAGAAAAAATATATACCCATAAACTGAAATTCAAAGACAGATTATCTGAAATTCAATACAGATTTACTGTAAAATCGAATGAAGATATTCCATCAAAAAGGCAGTGATTGAGTCCTGCCCCAAATGTAAAACCCCCACATTTGAAACGAGTGACCTGACAATATCAAAGCTGTGAGTAAATTCTGGTTTATCATCGGGATGGTTCGCTGGCGGTGTGTTTGTCCGGTTTCCTCATCAGCTGCGAAACGAATGGTTTGGTGGCGGTGTGTTTGTCCGGCTTCTTCATTGAAACGAATGGTTCGTTGGCCATGTGTTTGTTCTGCTTCTTCATTAACCTTTCAGTTTCAGTTTTGGATTAGTGTTGGATCAACGATCACAATTCATTCAATCGTCTAACACCACAAATCTACGGTCAACAATAGGACACGGCGACGGCTGAGGCAATTCATTTCAAATGGAAACGCCTTACGACATAAATATATAGTATATTGGATATAATTATATTCTAAAATTGAATAGGTTTATAATGGTTGACATACTTCTTATATTTAAAAGCAAATTTTAAATGGTTATTTTTTCATATTTGGTTAAAAAATAAAATTAATTAATTTTTTTTCTAAATATAAAAATAAATTTATAATATATAATATTTAAATTCCAAAATATAACTAAAAAAATACATTAAATCCTTCAACGTTATAAAATAATAAATAAATTTCTAAATAAACTCTCTTTCACACTCTCCTTTAGTTTTTTTTTCCAAGTGCTTATTATATATTTTTATTTTCTAGTGTAACTTTGTTCGTATCATTTTATGTGCCTTTTATAATTTCTTAATATTATAAGATAATAATTAAATATCTAAATACAACTCTCTTTGAGTCTTTTCTATCTCACTACTTATTATATTTTCTACTGTAACCTTTTTTAGTGTGTTTTTTATAAATTTTCTAATACTTTTCCACTAAAATTTATATGATTGTAAATTAAATAGATTAACTTAAAAATAGGCAATTACACTAAATATTTTCATATAGATATTAAAAATGTATGCATAACATCAATATTGATGTATAAATATGTTCTATTAGTTCAAAGGAAATAAAAGTAATCAAATTCAACCAAATTCAATTAGAGTTAGCTTAATCTTTTTTAACTATTTAGGTTAATATGATCACATCTTTCTTTAATTGATCGAAGCATTTTTTTGGTGTCATGTGTTCTTTTCTTTTCTAAATATGGATTTTACTTATAAGATCTATACAGACTTATTATAAAGGAAATTATGAAAAAACTATTTTAAATTAATAAATACTGCATAGTATATATATCTATTTTCCATACCTAAGACTCAATAAGGACCTAGTGAAGTAATCACGATAAATCACTACTTTTCTACACTTGGATGCTTATTTTTCACACTTTTGGAGGATATTTCTCCTTATATCACTAGTACGGTGCGATTGGTCACTTCTTACACTATTGGGAGGGATTAATGAGTCACTTTTTACACTATTGGTAGCACTTGACTTCCTTCACAACTACGTAGTGTCACATATCCAATTTATCTAAACCAAATTTGAGGTTATGAAGTACTAAATATTCACCTACACTGTTAAAAATTTTAGTTTTGATACCCATTTGTAACTAACCATCATATCAAAAGCCATAGATATTATGACCGAAACAGGGAAGTGGCTATTTGCTCAATTTCTTCAAATATTAACTAAGGTTGCTTTTATGTGAATGAATTAGAGAAATTGATTTTTAGGTGCTTTAAACAAAAAACTTGAAATCTAAAAATAAGCATGAACAACAAAAATAAGAAGCAAACATAAGATATTTGATGATGGAGTTCATCCCTCCTGGACTACATCTTTGGGTCCACTTTCAAGTGGGAGTATGCTGTATTAAAATGCTCATAAACGTATCTTTACATCAACTTCGCCATTCTGGACTGCGGACGCACACATCAATGGCTAGTGTCAGAAGATAGGGCTTGGCCTCAGCTTCCCAATGCAACTTACAAATTTCAAAAAGGCCCAATATTGGCCAAGTTATGCCTCAAAAGCCAATTCCTGAGTCACACACACAAATAATACCAGTTCCTGAGCTTCACATTACAACTCCTATTGCAGGGGCACATTGGTAAAATCTTGTATAAGGCCGCGTGCAGGTTTCTAGGTCAAATCCGCGGACCTCTCGAGATTTTGAATGGAAATACGTTGCAACTATACATAAATACAGAGTAATATGTTACAAATTAATACCATATTTGGTAATAATCTGCACCATGTGATATTTGGATCATACCCAAAGTTTTTAATCAACATATATCGTTAAACTGACAGTATTACGTTCACTGTGGTTTTTAAGATTGTAGGATCCAATGTTTTAAAAATAGCATATGGTTATAATGTTCTTTTTTTTCAAAAGCAAGAGATGGTCGTTCTATTCACTTAGGAAAAAACTATAGATTTTATACAGGATACAATGAACTCTCACAAAGTGAGAGTGAAAACACAGAGGTTCAAACTCCCATAAAGGGAGAGTGAAAACATAGAGGTTAAGACTCCCAGAAAGGGAGAGTGAAAAAACTCCAAGATGCGAAAAAACCTCCAAAACACAAACAAGAACTAAGTCGGGACTGCCCTGGAATTGAAACCGAGCAAGTGGAAACAAAGTCCGCTCCCCAAAACCCACCGAAGATCTGACTCCTAGTGATTCAATGGTTAAAAAAGAACCCGCATGGAGGCAAATCCCGCAATAAAACCCCAAGTAGCACGATCAACGATAACTGTTGATTTGATACTTTAGATGCAACGGCAGGTGTCCACGAAATAATGCCCACAAAATAATGCACGATGAAGGCGGTATAATTTTCCCAACCTCTGCCACGTGTTACCTCCTGAGTGGAATTGCTAGCTTTTGGAAAAAACTAAATTTGGTTTAGATAGAACCCAATGTAGTTGGTAAACCACTAGTGGTTTTGTCCTATTGGGCCCACTAACATGCACACCAAAAGGTGGCCATAGATCTTCCTTCTCCAGGTCTGACGGCCGCAAAACAAATCAAACCTTACAACCGCTCGTGTAATACCTAGCATAGAAGGCGGTAAACCTTGTTCTCCCCCCTCCAAGCATCATAATCTGAATGGCGTAGCTTTTCATCTGAGAAAACCGCAAAGGGAGCCCAGAGCAGGTGGTATATTTCAAGCAGTTTTTGACCCCCGTAATATCTTCCTTTGACCTCCACCATCTTGTATGAGGAAAACCAAGTGAGAAGGATGGCCTCCTACATGGAATGTCACCTGGAATCCCTTCTCTTGTGAGTAGATAACTACTGTCTCGATTTGTGCCTATATTTCTAGAAGCACCCATGGAGAACCAACATTGCAAATCCTCTGAAGGACTATCTGAAGTGAACTTATTCATCATTGACATGAGATAAGATTTCGTCTCTTGAATTATCCCGAAACTGTTGTCTATCATTGAGGGCCCGGGATGAGCATTCCTTCTACATCCTGTCATCTGTTACCTCCTCCCACCAATAGCAAAAGTTGATATGTTTGTTTCGAACCCCCTCATTGGCAAGCCAGTTTGCAACTTTCTTGGCTTCCCTGCGGACATGCACCAGCCTAAGAGTTTGTAACACCCTTAGGTGTGATTGGATTCTTTGGTAGACTTGTAGAAGCTGCTAGTGGCCTGATATTTTCTTAGGTGCAGCACCAGCATTAGCCCTCTTCACCAAATTTATGACTAATTCCGAGTCAGCCTCAATGATGACATTGTGAATGTTGTGCTTGAGTTCCATCACCATGAGCTTAGCCATATTGTTGGTTGCTTTTCCTTGATAACTATGGAAGATGACCAAAATTTTTCCTTCCTCGTCCCTCGAGACCCCTCCATAACCTGCTTCACCGGGATTTCCTTTAGAGGCCCCATCAATGTTAAATTTTAAAAAACCATGAGAAGGGGGATGCCAAGAAGCTTTTCCAGTAGAGGTATTCTTGTTGATCTGCATAGAACACTGAGGGAGATGGACCTTAAGCTTTAACTTTTATAGGATTCTGGCCTCCCTTTGTCTTATGATTTTTCTAGTATCAACACCTCCCAAGATATGCACAGACTCTTTTAGTTGTCTAAGGATTAGCTTTAGAATGCTGCTCACTGGGCTCGCCTTATCCTTGAAAACCTGTTATTGTGCTCCTTCCAAACATTCCAGATTAAGAACCCTGGGGTCAGCGCCTAGGAAAAGGTTATTATCTCATTCTTCGAAAAAAAAATTCCTCCAATTTATCAATGCAGCAATGATGTGATTTACATTTCTGTCTGTCTGCTCAAAGACATCACTAACCTAGTGCCAAAGTATTGTGGTGAATGAGCATCTTTTCAGGAGATGATTGGTGGTTTCTTCCTGTTGTCCACATAGGTGACATATTGAGGGGCCAACAAAGCCTTTTTTCCTTATGTTATCCCATGTCAAAATCTTGCCCTGTAGAACTAGCCACTTAAACAGTTTGACTTTCATCCAATGAGGATTATCCCAGAGTTCTTTCCACTTTTTATCAGTGTTTGGAGAGTTAAGTCCTGTGTCTATCCTTTTCGCCTCGTTAAGGGTGAAGAGACCTATCTTATTATTTCCCCATCTTAATTGATCTTCCAAGGTTGAGGTTAAGATTTGTCTCTTTTTCAAAAGACCGTTAAGGGCTATAGCTTGAGCTTGCATCCTGCCCCTTTCTCTGTAATTTGGAAGTTTCCATAATCTCCATTTCTCATTGTTCCTTGAGTGATCCCAATAGTCCCTTACCTTCCTTAAACCTTTGTCGATGTTATCTGCGTGAATGTCTACTAAATCTTCACTGTGGAAATTTTCCTCTTGCTGCCAATTGTCCTCCCAGAACCAGGAAAAATTTCCATTTCTGATCACCTAGAAACTATGATTTTGGACTAGGGCCCTGTTCTCCCAACCTCTATTCCAAATTTAAGAACCTTTTACTTGTCCTGTCATTCTTATGAGGTTCTTCTCCTGCCAATCTCTTGCATACTTTTTCTTCCATAGTTTTGCCTAGGGGGCTTGAATTTCCTTTAGCCATTTCCACCAGATTTTGGCTTCTAGCACATTGTTAAGAATTCTTGGGTCATGAAGACCTAAGCCACCATGGAATTTTGGTTTGCATACCTTGTCCCATGCCTCTAGGGCCCATTTCTTCTTTTCTTCACCTTTCCCCAAGAGAAATTCCTTTTGAATGTTTCTTATATTAGTAATTACACCAGTTGGTGTCGGAATGGCTAATAGCATATAAGTAGTGATACTTTGGAGGATATCCTTAGTTAGAATCAACCTCCTTGCTAGATTTATGGCTCTATTTTTCCATTTACTAATATTATCTTTTAGCTTATGTAGAACAGGCTCCCAGATTTCCTTGTGTAACGGTTTGTCAGTGAGGGGAACTCCCAGGTACTTCACAGGCAATGACTCTCTTTGAAAGCCCAAAATCCTTGAAAGATTTATCTGAATCGAAATATCTGTGTTGAAAAAGAAAATCTTTTATTTAGTGAGACTTACCTTTGTTCCTGCTACCATGGCAAACTCACTCAGAATCTACTTAAATGCTCCAGCTTCCTTGACTATGGGTGTGCCTTGAAGCATAGTGTCATCTACAAATTGCTGATGTGTCACCGTGTCCCCACCTTGAGTGAGCCTCAGACCCTAAACTATTCCTTCCTCACTAGCTCTGATTTCTATTCCTAACCCTTCCATAATTAGGATGAAAAGGAAAGGAGAGAGAGGATCCCCTTGCCTAAGTCCTCTCATAGGCTTGAAGGTTTTGGAGGGAGAGCCATTGAGAAGAATTCAATAGCTGGCAGTGGTAACTAGCCCCATGACCCACTTGATCCAATTGTGATTAAATCCATAGGCTTTTAGATCTGATCATATATACGATCAGCTAAGTTTATCATAGGCCTTTGCTATGTCCAGCTGAATTATCATCCCTTCTTGTTTATTAGTATTGAGTGAATGAACCACTTCATGAGCTTGAATTATGTTATTAAGAATTTGTCTTCCTTCCACATAGCCCGTTTTCTCCTCTGACACTAGGGTAGGGAGGAATGGTTTGAGATGGTTGGAAATTAATTTGGATATTATTTTATACACCACATTGCATAAATATATAAGTCTAAATCTGTCTGGAGAGGTGGCCCTTTCCTATTTGGGGATTAAGGCTATGAAAGATTCATTGAGTGCCTTAAATCTTTGAGAGTCTTCCACAACCTCTAGAATATCTTGTTTTACTATCCTCCAACGAGCTTTGAAAAAGTCCACATTGAATCCATCCAAGCCTGGTGCTTTCCCATTGTGCATCTCTTTAGCGACTTCCTCAATCTCTTCCTCTGTTACTAGTTTGTTGAGACTGTAATTGTCATCCCTAGAAACCAATTTAGGAATGTATTGAGTAAATATTTCTGTAAATTGATATCTATCTTCCATGGTTTCCTTTGCAATTCTTTGAAAATGCTTGACTAGAACCTCTTCCATCTATTCATGAGTGTTTCTTTATATTCCATGATGATCTATGAGTTTCAAAATTCTGTTGTTGTTTCTATGAGCTATGGTGGATCTATGGAAGAATTTGGTGTTTCTCTCCCCTTCCTTAATCCATTGTACTCTGGATTTCTGTCTCCAGAATATTTCCTCTTGTAGACATCTGTTTTCCCAATCATGCTGGAATGCCTCTGCCATCCCTTTTCTTTCATCTATATAGCCTTCTATGATAAGAATTTGGTTTATCTCCTTTAGTTTCTTTTCCACTTCTCCTTTAGCTTTGAAGATATTTCCAAATTCCTTTTTATTCCATTCTTTGAGCCTGCCTTTACTGTGCTTGATCCTGTTGTGTAGAAGGAACATCTTTCTACCTTAAAGGGGTAGCTCTTCCTTCCACCATTTTTCAATGTTTCTGAGGAAATTTGAGTGTGTGAGCCAAGAATTCTCAAACCTGAATAGGGATTTCCTCAGTTTACCAAATAGAGAAGCTTCCAATTGGATAGGCCAATGGTTTGAACCACCAAAAGGTAGGATGAGTGCATTCAGGCTACTTCCCATGAGAAGAAGTTCCTCTGAGATAATGAATCTATCTAATCTTGAGGCTACTTGGGTAGGGCCACCCCTTTTGTTATTCCAAGTGAAGATTCCATTGCTGGTTTCCATGTCAACCAATTTGATATTGGTGATGAAGTTCTGGAAGGAAACTGAATCCCTAGCAAGAGTTCTAGTACCTCCTTTCTTCTCCGTGAGTGATTTTGTCATGTTAAAATTACCTACTAGAATCCACGGTAGAGCTGGGTATCTTTTCTTCATATCCTCCAGAGTTGTGAGGAGTCAAAGTTTGTCCTCCATTGACTAAGGACCATAGACATTGGTGATCATGTAACATTGCCTATCACCCACTAGTTGGAAAATCAAAGAGAGGTGATGTCTGGAAGCCTCCACATCAATCACACCAAATTTCTTCGGATCCCATAGAGTGAGAATGCCACCAGTAGATTTATTTGCTTTAAATTCAAGGTGTTCATATCTATTTAACCATTTGTTATGTTTTTCTCTGATCTTCTCCATTGAGCATTTTGTTTCCTGTATGAATACTATGTTAGGTTTTTCCTCTTTGATTATGTTACCCAAATTCCTCTGCTTTGTCCTACTCCCTAGTCCTCTAAAGTTCCAAGTTGTGATTTTCATTGATGTGGGGATTTAAAGGAGTAACTGGACAGGTCTTTCATCCATCCTGAGTCAATCATGAGTTTGCCACACTCCAGTAGTAGTTCTTTCTGTCTTTTTCTTCCCCTCCTCTTTCCTGGGTTTTTTGTTAATTTTCTTGTTATTAATCCTACTATGGAAGTCCCTTTATTTTCCTGGTTATCATGTCCTCTTTTGACTCCTGCAGCTGTTTGATGTGACTTTTTAAGGAATATTTATTGTACCTTGTCAACATCCTCCTAAGGTATGGAGTTTATTCCCAGGTTTCCTCCTTGTTCAAGAAACTTTTCCAGCTCTAGGTTCTCCCTTTCCAGGATCTCCTATAAGTCTTGGTCCTCTGTGCCACTTTCACTTTGAGTCGTATCATGATCTTTCTCTATTTCCATGTTATTCAAAGGGTATGTCGTGTGTTTATTATGTTCCTGAGTGAACTCCATGTTGGTCTCTTTTCCTTTCCTCCTTGCTATCTGATTCTCTGTCCTCTTTTGATCAACTCCATCTACATTTTCTTCTCCTAAGATCTCAAAACTGTTGTGCTCTCTTGTTTTTTTATCGTTCTCAGTAGGGTTCTTTTGTGTCTTCCTTCCCCCTCCTTTTCCTTGTCCTCTAAATTAGGTGAAACCTGTCTAATCTTTCCTTTTACTGGTGTTTAGATCTTCCTCCCTTCTATTAAGAGGACAGTCTCTATATATGTGCCCACGTTCATGACATTTGTGACATCTAAATGGGATATGTTCATAGTCAACTGTTTGAACCCATTCCTCACCATAGACTTCTAGAATGACCTCATCTGGAGGGGCTCCTGATAGGTCCATCTCCACACAGATTCGAGCATAGGACGTATATTTTCCTCATAGAGTTGCCTCTGCAATATTTAATAAATGACCTAATTTATTGCTTATAGCTTTTAAAGATTCTCGCATCCAGTAATCTAAAGGTAAGGATTAGAGTCTAATCCATACTGGTACCGAAGTGAATGTTTCTCGTTCTGGCACAAAGTCCATTGTCCATGGCCACATATAGATTCCAACAACTACAAAGAAGTATGGTCCTCCTTCAAAAATCCTGTCTCTGTCCCCCATGTTCGTGAATACCACTGTAAAAAAACTCTTGGATCCAAGATGTATATTTAACTCCCCCTTTGGTTTCCATTTGTATTTTATCCAAGTGTACAACGCTTTCTCTAATGGCCAGATACCCATAAATTTGCATATGATGGCATAGTTTGCGATGTGATCCCCGTGATCATATATAGCTAGATCATTTAAAATAACCCACGGTTTAGTTATGGTCTTGGGTTTACAAGGCCCCAGCTTGGTTTTGTTCCCTGTATCCTAACCCGTGTCTTCTACATTCTCCTCTTGTCAGTTCTCTTCATGGGTCCCTTGTTCGACATGGGTTTTTCTGCCTTCCGCCTTCTTAGTTTCTACGTTTTTTGTCTTAACCTCCAAAGGTTATGGAGGCTTTTTCTTATTCCCTACTCTTCCCCTGCTTGCAACCACGTTACTGTAGGAGGGAGTGGAGCTCCCTCCTTCCTATGCTTCCATGGGTGCTTGTTACCCTCTGCCACACTCTTTGTTGAACCCTAGAGCCTTGATCGCGCCTCACCTCCAGGTCTCATTCAAGCATATGGTTATAAAATTGATTCGAAGGTGATATATTAAATATGGCATATGGTTACTAGGGGAGATTTATTAGTGGCATTAACCCTCTACCAACTATGATTGTTATAAAAAAATGTTTTCACAAACCAGATGAGTTTAGAATGGAGGCTCTACCGATAACTTTAGGGCATCGAATACAAGCAAGGGTTTAGCGGGACTGTAAAATGTGGCGATCTCTGCCAACCCTTACACCATAATTCAATTTAAGCAAACCTTAAATAACACATTGCACCCATTGTTTATTAACCAATGTTGTGGCTTAATGTTAAGATTTTAGATTCTTGATTCAGAGATCATGGATTTGACCCCCGACCCTGCGAATTCAACCTCTTCCATATGCAGTGAGTTTTACTGCCACATGCATTGACTTTGACCTACCATTTGTCATGATGTGAAACTCCCACCTGGCCTGCAAAGGCCCATTTTTTTTGTTTGTTTGACAATAACTTCACAGCACATTTTCTCACTCATATAGAGGCCATTTTTGAAACTAAATATACCATGGGAATCAACGTGATGATCTCTTTGACTTGCCATTGGTTTTATGAGCATCCGTGACTTTCAAACTTTGAGCATTTCAAGTATCCTCCTAGATCATTCCTCTCTAGAAGAAGCTTTTTGTCCATCAAAAGTTTGGTTTTAAGAAAATATGAGGTGAGGGTACAACTCCCTCACCCTTCTGATCTCTATCCACCTTGCTTTTCTTAGCTTCATGCCTTTGAGTCCCATTCGAAGATACTCAACATATCCATGCCTGGAAGTGTTGACCTTCTTGTCAAAGATGGTATCATCTTGTAACTCATTTATACATTGAGGTGCAAAATCATCTACACTCTGAATTTGATCATTTTCCTCTAGATCTGTGATCATAGGAGGATCATACAACTTAAGTTTGAAACATTTACAACTGAATATATGTGCATGTATGGATGAAAATTCAATCTAAATGCATTGTGCCAAATCCTTTCAACAATTTTAAAAGGACAATACCTAATGTGTTTGAATTTTTTACCTTCACCTTTCATCTCTTATTTGTTGAAGTATAGCCATACTTGATCATCAACATGAAAGTGATGATCCACTTGATGCTTGTCATGGTGCATTTTGTACTTGGCCTAACTTTTCTCCAATTGGTCTTGCACTGCTTCATGAATCTTTTGGATTCTTTGAATGAACTTAACAATTGTTTCATTCATCTGAGGCTAATAGAAAAACCTTTGTAGCAGTGACATTGTCTTACCTACACCAAAATGCTCTGAAACATGAGAATAATGTGCTTCCCTGGTAACATGCACTCTTTCTCCTTATGGTATGCACAATTTTCCAAGATGGTATGATAACCTGTCATGAACACGATAATTCACTTCTTCCACATGAGCTCCATGAGTTAGTGATTCATAAACATCTTTGAAATCAATATCTTTAGAATATTGTTCAATATAACTTTCATGTTCTATCGAACTATTTGGAAGAATAACTGAAGCATTCAAAGAAGCTCTTGATAACATATCAACTACTTTATTGGTGGTACCTTTCTTATATTTGATTACTAATTTGAATTGCTTAAAAAATACCATCCATCTATAATGTCGATACTGCTACAAATTATTTTGAGATTGAAGGTACTGAAATGGTTGATGATCAGTATGAATCACTATTTCTTTACCCATTAAATAATGTTTCCATTTTTTAACACTTTGCACTACTGCATATAATTCTTTATCATAAGTTGGATAATTACCAACTGATTTAGGAAATGTTTCTTAATGAAAACAAATAGGCTTTCCTTTCTTCAATAACACTACACCCATTACGTACCCACTAGCATTAGTTTCTATTTCAAATGGTCGTTGAAGGTCTTATAAAGCCAATATTGGAGTTGACACAATTTTCTACTTTAAAGTATGACATGTTTTTTGTTTTTTCCTCCCCACTAAAAATAAACTTCATAACTTGTTAAATCATGAATTGGTGATGCAATAAAAGAGAAATGAGAAATAAACTTCTTCCAATAGTGAATTGCACCCAAGAAACTTCTAACTTCCATCACATTTTGAGGTCTTGGCTAGTTAATAATTACATCAATTTTAGTAGGATCTATTTTTAGTTTACCTCCTCCAACTATGTAAACAAGATAGACTAAGGATTTTTTCCCAAATTCACACTTAGAGAGTTTGAGACATAGTTTCTCTCTTTCCAACACATCAAAAACTTGTTTAACATGGTTTACATGTTCTTCCAAACTTGAATTGAAAATTAAAATATCATCTAGATAGACTATGAAATTTTTTTCAAGAAATTGACGAAAAGCATCATTCATCACTCTCATAAAAGCTGTTGCAGCATTGGATAAACCAAACGGCATAACTAAGCATTCATAAATCCCATGTGTAGCCTTAAATGCAATTTTCCATATATCATTCTTTCTATTATGAATTTCATGATAATCACTTCTTAAATCTAGTTTTGTAAAGTAAACACCATTCTTTAATTGATCAAGAAAATGATTGATTCTAGGAAGAGGATACATGTTCTTAATGGTGATTTTATTTAAAGCTCTAAAATCAACACACATTCTCCAAGTTCCATGTTTCTTAGGGACTAATATGATCAGCGAACCATATGGAGAAGAACTAGGTTAAATGAAGCCTTCATCAACCAATTTATGAATTTCTTTATTAATTTCTTCATTTTCTATGACCAACATATGACACATGCCAATATTCAGAAGAGGAACATCATATTGTTATTGAATCTCATGCTGTATTTCTCATTTACAAGGTAGACTTTTTGGTTCTTTAAACCATTGCTTATAAGAATCTACTATTTAAACCAATTTTCCATTAAAATGAGAATCACACCGTTCAAAAGCATCATATTTATCTTTAGGTTGTTGTTTAACAAAAATGAGAACATACCTTTTAATTCAATTTATGATTCTTTTCATTTGACTAACATTGATTAAATCCAAGTTTGGCTTAATTTTGTCTGCCCTAACAATGTATTCAATTCCCTCCTTAACAATATGACACTTATTCTCCTTTTTGTGAAATTTGGCATCTCAATCACAAAGATAAGGACTACCCAACACAACTCTACATATATCCAAACGAATCACATATAGCTCAACCTCATTAACAAAATTAGTTGTAATTGCAAACGTTAATCGACATTGTTTCGTGACTTGCATCCGAGTGTTTTCTTTCAACCATCCTAAAGGGTATGGTTTTGGATGATTTTTAGTTTCCAATCCCAATTTCCTTACTGCTTCCTCAGATATTAAATTTTCTTGTGACTCACTATCAAATAATATATCTATCTTAGTGTTCTTGCAAATAATCCTGATATGAAACAATTCAACTCTTTTCTTTTCTTCAATCACATCATTAGATTTTGAGGAAGATGCAGAACAAGTAGAACTAGTTCTAGATTCAGAAGGATTACCTGTCAAACCCATAGCGGTTATGTTGTTTTCATCACTGGAGTCAGATACCAAATCTTGTTGAACTACATCATTAGGTTTCTTCTCACCCTTCTTCTCAAGGAGCTTCTTTGGCTTATGTTCAGGATGAAGTTTCGAACACTTGGAATCATCATGTCTAAGCCTTTGAAAATGAGTACAAGTAGGCCTTTCTCCTTATTTCTTAGTTGTTTTCGATTTCTTCCCTTTCAACTTGATCTTCCTTTTTCCTTCTTTGGAATGTTTTTTCTCTCAATGCTTGAATACATTCTTTGAAAATTTTGACTGAAAAGGTTTGCCACCTGATTCAATATGAATCGCTTGTACACACACTTCATCAAAGCTAGTTGAATTAAACATAATTAATTTATGTTACAAATAAGAATGTAAACATCCAATATAATTTAACAAATTATCTTGTGTGTCTAATGGAACATTAAGTGCTAATGCCCTTTTCTTGAATTCCTGTGCAAAATCTTGTACACTGTGTCCTTTACCTTGCCTCAAATGTTGCCCATCCATTACATCCTGTTGCATATGTCATAAAGGATAGAAATTCTTTCTAAGAGCTTTAACAAACTTAGACCATGAAGAGATAATTTTACCTTTATGCCTCAAATCAGTTTGAGTTTTAATTTCCCATCAAATTAAAGTTGTGCCCCCCATTCTAAGTGCAGTTAACTCAATTTTTACAGATTCCTTAACAATATTTTGAGTTCTACAATACAAATCAAGTTTCTTTATCTAGCCATCTAAATTTTCAAGATTCATTTCACCATCATGTATTGAAAATTCAAACTTAACATCAAGCTTCAATAAATGATATTTATTTTTCTTCTTCAGTGAGCCTAAATTTGAATAGGAATCATAAGAGAATGAGGAAGAAGAAGAAGACGAAGATGGAGGAGAAGGAGGTTCATTACCATCAGCTTTTTCCTTGCCCTTCTTCACTTTCGTTCCTTTAGAAGATGAAGTTGCATCTCTAGTCCTCTTGTATTCATAAATTTTTGTAATCATCCTTTGCATATTAAGGAACATCTGTTGAAATTTATCCTCACTCTTTATCTCATGAGCTTCTGCCTCATTTGAAACTTCCATATTTTGTGAGACTTTACTCTTTCCAATCTCTGGATTTATCTCTTGAAGTTTCCCTCCTCCATGTCGCAACTTATATCTAGTCAACATTCACATTGGAAAATATCCTTCTCATACATGATCAACCGAGCTCTGATACCAAAATATGATCCAAAAACACAAAATTTACTATTTTCTCAATTTCTTCAAATGTTAACTAAGGTTTCTTTTATGTGAATGAATGAGAGATTGATTTTTAGGTGGCTTAAACATAAAACTTGAAATCAAAAAATAAGCACGAATAACAGAAATAAGAAGAAAACACAAGATATTTGATGACACAGCTCGTCCCTCCGAGACTACATCTTTGGGTCCGCTTCCAAGTGGACATATGGTGTATTAAATGCTCATAGAAGTCTCTTTACATCAACTTCTCCACTTTGGACTATGAATTCGAGCATTAATGGATACTGTCAGAAGATAAGCATTAGCCTCAGATTCCCAACATAACTTACATATTTCAAAAAGTCCCAATATTGGCCAAGTTATGCCTCAAACGAATTTTACAAGCACAAATAACACCAGTTCCTAAGATTCACCTTACAGCTCTTAAAGCAAGGTCGCACTGGTAAAACCTTTTATAAGGCCCCGGGTAGGTCTCGGGGTCAAACCTGTGGACCTCTCGGGCTTTTGAATGGTAATAAATTGCAACTATATGTTAATACATAGTAATATATTACAACTTAATACGATATTTGGTAATAATCCACGACATGTGATATTCAGATCATATCAAAAGTTTTTAATCAACGTATATCATTGGACCGACAATATTACATATCATCATGGCATTTAACATTGGAGGATCAAATGTTTTAAACATAGCATATGGTTATAACAATCATCTGATGGTCATATATTAAATATGGCATATGGTTACAACTAGAGGTTTATCATTGGCATTAACCCCATGCCAACTGTGATTGTTATAAACAATGTTTTAACAAAGCCATCGATTTTAGAATGGAGGCTCCACGAGTAACTTTAGTGTCGATTAATACAACCAAGGGTTTGGTAGGGTCACTGAATGTGGCGGGCTCTGCCAACCCTTACCTCATAATGCAATTTAAACAAATCTTAAATAACAAATTGAGCTCATTATTTATTAAGAAATGATGTGGCTTAATGGAAAGATTTTAGATTGTTGATTCAGAGATGACAGGTTCATTCCCCGACCCTACCAATTTGACCTCTGACCTGTGCATTGACTTTGACTGCCACATTGATTGACTTTGACCTACCATGTGTGATGATGTGAAACTAACACTTGGCTTGCAAAGGCCCATTTTTTTAGTTCTTTGAAAATAACTTGAGAACAGATTTTCTCACTCACATGGAGGCCATTTTCGAAACCAAATATACCTCCAGAATTAGCGCGATGACCTCTTTGACATGGAAATGATTTCAGGAGCATCTGAGACTTTTGAACTTAGAGCATTTCAAGGATCCTCCTGGATAAGTTCTCAAATATAAAACATTCATTTTAGACTTCTTATATGATCACAATCATTAAGTAGACTCAACTTAAGAATTCAAATGAAACATATAAGTTTGAGGAAAAATTCACTCACTCAAGGATTAGTTGAAGCCATTTTACGATTAAATAGCATAGTTTTACAACAATTTTTATAGGGGATCTTATAGAAACCTATGGTAACCGTTACAACACCACCCAAAGTCTTGGAAATATCTACAATTTTGGGTCCTGCTCTGCTAGACTCAGGTCATTAAGGGTTTCTCTAGATGTTCATTGCATAATTCTCTACATGGATTTTTCTTATAAGACCTTGTCGATGCACTCACTCGTGCAATTGTGCGATATATATTGCATTTTTTTAATCATGCCCCATCTCGCGTATTGATCCTACAATTACATTAGGGATTTTGAAGTGCGATGTCTTTCCCACAACTTCAAATATTATCCATATGCCTCTCAATCAATGGCGGCATCATGTGTGGGCGAAGAAGACTCCAATCTGGCTTTCATTATGTCAGTCATACTAGGGTTTAGGGAGAAACCCTAAATTGGCACAAGAATTTTTCCCTTCTTGATTTAATTGAATTCATCTACCTCTAGAGTTGCATTCTCATCGAAACCTCTTTTCATTATGGTAGGAATCATTTTATGTCATGTTCCCCTTGGGTTCATGACTGGTTCCCCACCCCAACATGGGCATTAGGGTTTAGGAGAGTCGTAACTTTCCCTTGTATCCTTCTAGCACTAGGAACATGTGATTGCATACCCAGGATGCATGTTAACAAGTAATTCTAGACATTGAATCTACAAGTACATCACCATCATAGGCAGAACATAATATTAAAGTATCTCAAAAATAGCACCTCCCGAAAATGCCTAAATTTGAAACCGATCCTTAGATTGAAGCATGGTTTTATCAACCCATGCAAGTTGTAACACCTTTATTTGAAATGCATGTGATTCATGTTCCTTTAGTGAATTATTTTCATACAAAATATATATGTGAGTATATCATTTCAGTAAACTAGTGGGTTTTGTTTCATTTTATTTTTAGGAGATTGAGGGAAAGTGGCTTGGCCACCTACCAAACGAGGCAATGCTTATGTTAAATTAATGCCCTGACGTGACATCACTTAGATGAAGGGGTGAAGGATGTCTACATTGTTTCACGTGATCCTCATAAAATCATGCAAAATCAATGTGTACAACATTTAAAATGGACTAGCTATGCCTAATGGACATTCAAATTAAAGGGAAACGATATGTGCTTTGGTGAAAGAAAGAAAAAAGTCCTATGTCATACACAATGAGAATTAATACTAAGTATATCATAAAGGCGATGGAACATGACCACAAGAGGCACAAAGAAAATTCTTTAGGAATAAGATGGGCAAGTGAAAGCATCCACTGAACACCATGGAAATATTAGATATGCCATGTGGATGATGGCTATAAATAAGGGAAATAAATTTTCAATAGGTGATCCTAGTGATAGCCATTGTGGGAATGATGGGACTTACAAATGTAATGAAAAAATATTGAAACAGATGTCCAAATGAACACGTTGGATGTGAACGAGTCTTCTACGTGCCCATGATGGAAGGAGCACACGAGATTTTAGTGTTGGGTTATGACCATTGCACTAGGGGTAGCGATAAGGGCACAATCCAAATAGATAATGGTCGTACTAACATTCTCACCACACAACAAGCCACAATTTGAGTTGGAACAAATCACATCTGTTGTAGCTATGATACCACTTGTTGTAGTTCTGATACCACTTGTTGTAGCTCTGATACCACTTGTTGTATATCTAAACCGAAAATATTATGTTAATATAAATAACCCAAGAATAACAAGATAGAATAGATAGAAATGCTTCTTTATTATCAAACCCTTATGGTAGGGCAACACCATACATTCACTCCTTAAGGAAGGAGAACACTCCACAAGCCATATGCCTATTCATACAAGAATACTTCTCTTCATGTCTCTCCATGTGGAGTCTCTAGCCTCTAGATAGGCCACATACATAAAATACCATGCACCATTACCATGGTTTCCTCATACCATCAACTAATACCATGGGCCCCTTACATTATTATTAACTACTTGTGTTCCCTTACATGACATGGGTTAACCACCTTATTTATTACTATGGCCCATCATATTATTACATTATTACCTTGGGTACCTCCCTCGGTACCCCATATTACCCCCCGTAGGTATATAACAACATCAAGATGACTATGAAGCTCACACTTGAAAGAACACGTAGTAGGCCTATAAAAGAATTCCAACATATTCTTGTGGGTCATCGCACAAGCCAATCATATGAGGTTAAAAGAAGAGGAACTCAAGGTTCTGCTAATGGAAACTGGAGGGATAGATATCATGGCAATTTGAAAAGGATGGTTCCATGTATTCTTGTATGTCAAATAACATGTTTGTTAGAACACGTCGGAGAAACTATTTCTCTGAGTCCTGATAGATCGATGGTGCACTACCCATAAAAAATATCAAATGGTTCGAGATGTGAGTGGTAAATCTAAAGATTTTGAAACTTGATGTGGTGATCAACTCTAGGATGAACATTATCTTATTGGGTACATGGTGTTGAAGTTAGAAAATGACCTCTAGCCTCTTATGATATTGCGGCCACCTTTTCAAACAGAAAACACAAATTTAAGGTTGACTCCTCTCGATATTGATATAGATGCAAATAAATATAAAAACCCCTCAAATCCTGATGAGATCCCCAAAAATAATGCTCTGAGAAAAGGAGAGCATGGAATATCCCATGAGGTGGAATAAAACAAACAATATACCTCACAAGAGGCCAAGCATCAAAATCATGAGGATGTAAATAGTGCATTGGATGAGTTTTGAAGTCGATTCGGGGACTGTGGCAAACACGACTGGCATTTAGTACAGGTTTCACTCTCTTCTTCTTGTCATCAAAATGACCCCTTAGTAATTCACACCTTCCCTAGATGGTAGTGCACTTTGTAGTTGGGAGTTGAACGCAAAATGTGACCATGTGAATTGCCTAAGTCGCATTCCTCTTGGGCAACCCATCCACAGGTCGTAAACCACACCTGATCTCCTTGCCTATGATATGATTATGAAAACTACATTCAGTTGTGATTGTGAAACCTCCCCAAGGTCGCTAAGTTGCAAAATCATTGCCAGAGTATCTAGGGTCCAGTGTGACTTCTCCTTCACTATGAATTCTACAACTATGCAATACATGAAAACGATAGCGCAGATCAAAATAAAATGACTTGGGTACATGTCAACTGAGGCAAATGTATGACAAACAAGTGTCGAGTGTCCTGAGCGTATTTAAGGATGGGAGGGTGTTTTTGTCAGTACACACACACACACACACACACACACACACACACAGATTATATATTTATAATATATATATATATATATATATATATATATATATATATATATATATATAATTATATATAGATATATATAGATATATGTATGTATTAGGAGTAATGTCACTTTCCATATATACGTATATAGGGGTACAAATCCTCCATAATTATACCTCAATATGAGCACTATTATAACGAATAACTAAAGTGCTTATTGTGGGGTAAGAATTGGAATGTCTCTCATTCAAGGATATCCACTTATAATTATTAGCATATTGGAATGTGATCTCAAACTGGTGTAACGAGACTAAGAGATAGCGCACAACCATGTTGAAAAAGCCTTGAGTAATGGGAAACTTCTTTTATTTTGTAATGGCCCATAGTCAAAGGGCTGATCCAAAAATGGATCCTCGATAAATCTCTAACTCTAAAAGACTTCATGAGAGAGGTAAAAGGTGCCAAATAGCACAAATCCTTTGTAAATCAGAGGAAAATTAAAATCGTAGGTTGCTACTGGAAATAGTCTCATTGCAGGGATCACCTCATTCCGAATCCAACACAACTTGAGTGGGTGGAAAGGGACCCTGGATGAAGGAGTTATTGTAAAATGAAAAATGCCCAATGTCCTTAGAAAAGGAGGCAATTTCTTTAAAATTTGAACTATATTGAAAATTTTGATTATAGCCTCATAGGCCAATCCACAACTAACACATGGAAAGCTGGGATTAGCCCACATGGCCCACATTGATTGGTCTAAGAGGAATATCGCATTGCAATTATTTTCAAAGGAAAGGACCTTTGGCCATCAACAACTGCGATGAGCGATTGCCACTTTATCGCACCACACAGATCCATTGGAGGACTTGACAAACGATGAGGCCAATGCGACATGCGATCGCCAATTATCGGCATCGACGATATGTTATTGGTGTTATAGCTCCAAATCTCACCAGTATGGTTTGTGATGCTTCAGCCATGGCCTAGGGCAACCCCTCCTTCCAGACCTGGTCATATATCTAAAAAACAGTGTTTTATTCCCTGTACGCGACATTGCCCTGAGTTAAACGCGTGTATACGCGAGTTCTACATACCCAACCCGCGTATATGTATTAAAAACTTAAAAAAATATAAAACTCCGTATTTTCGGGCGGAGATCGCGGGTTTTACCTGCTGATCACCTATTAGTGCCCGTGGCCTCAACTGTCCCCAACCAATTCCTAACTAAAAAACTACTTTGGAATTGGTATAAAAAGACATCAAGGGGAAGGCCTAAGGAGGAGAAATCATTGAGCAAAGTTATTATACTGAGTTTTTTATCCCCCTGATCAGGTCTGAAGACCTTTGTGCCTTCTGCACTTCCCCCATCTTGTATAGGAAACCCTTGTTTCCTTTGTGTTTGGATGTTCATTCTTTCCCATCACATCTTGGAGAGAGTAATGGAAGGTGACCTACTAGTGGCTTGAGGCGGGACGGATCCAGAAGGAGGCTGAGCTTGGAGCCTACAGAAGCGGATTCAGGTGATATTGCTCTTTTTCCATATTGTTTTATTTATCTAATAAAGAAACACGTCTTGTCCCCGAAACGCTTCTTTCTTTGTGTTAATGATATTTATAGGTGAAGTTCATACTTGAATAGATGTTTATAAGTTTGTAACTAACTCATCTTTCATATAACATAAAGATCATTTTTTATGTAAAATCTTGTCCATATACTGTTGTAGTTTGTGGAATTGTGGTTTTTGCAGGACCAAGGAGCGAAAGGGACGTGAAGAAGGGTTTGCACCCTTAAGTAACTACCCAAACGTAGGACCTCGGGTATGCCCCTCTCACCCTAGAAGTAGTTATTTATAGCATAAACGGTTAGTTGTGTGTGTGTTTCTTAACTTAGATAATCTTCCGTCTGCTAAGGTTTCACCCAAGAACCTTAGAGGAGAATTTCCCGCAACAAATACTACAATCTAATCCTCTGTTCGACATGATGAATGTTGAGGATGATCATCCTGAACTTATTTTTTGTCCAGATATAGAAGGTCAACTAGAAGATAGTGAAGTCCCGCCCTTTTATTTGAGCCTTAGACTGCAGGAGTATATTCTTCATAATGCTATGCTTTATTTTGAAGCTTCCCATAATTTTATACCCAAGGCCATCATGGAACAGTTGGGCCTGGATATCACCCAAAAATATCATGATTTGTACTCACTTGATTCTGGTAGAGTTTACTACATTGGTCTCATCAATGATTTAGTGGTTCCCTTAGATCAAATCCTATCCAAGAATGTTTGGATGGACATGCTAGTTGCTGATATACCACCTTGCTTTTGTATGTTGTTGTCTAGATCGTGGGGAGCCAAAATCAAAGGCACTTTAAAAGTTGACTACTCTTATGCTACAATCCTTGTTTTCGGTCAATTAAGGAAGTTGTACGGGGAAAATAAAATGAAATATATGATCACTAGTAAAGAGAAGCCCATAAACCATCCGATAAACATTCTACATACAAATTTAGAGTCTTTTGTTTTGTACACTGATAGTGGATTGAATGATGTAGATATTCAGCCTGTAGAAGTAGATGATGTACTAGAAATTTCCGAGAGTTTTAGAGCAGTTCTTAATCAAGAAAAGGAAAAATTGGAAATTCCTTTTGAGTAGCCTCCATAGGAGCAGAAAGTTAGTGAAGAGAAGAAAAATGAAGCAACCAGCAAGGGTAAGATCCAAACTAAAGCAGAATTCCAACACCTGGAAGACGAAGATGGCCTTTGGAGCATGCACTTCGATGGTGCTTTGGGTAAATATGGTGCACGTATTGGAATTTGGATTCGAAGTCCTATTTTTTAGCCAAAGAAAGTCCCAAGTAATGTTAGAGTTTCTTACTATAAATTAGCTTTCAATTGCTCCAATAATGAAGTAGAGTATGAGGCATTGATTATAAGTCAAAATATTTTGAACAAGTTGGGTGCAAAAATGATTTATGTTTATGGTGATTCAGAGCTAGTGATTAAACAAGTCAAAGGAGAAATATCAAGTGAAGCATCCACATATGAGTGCTTATAGGAATGTAGTCTTGGATATCTTGAAAATTTTTCTAGAATACACATTGACAGCAGTGCCGAGAAGTCAAAACATCATTGTTGATTCACTTGCTACAATAACAAGTAATCTAAAAATTCCAATGAATTCTAGCAATAAATTTGAAGTTCATGTCAAACATAGGCCTTCTGTTCCTGATAATCTAAGATATTGGAAAGTTTTATGGGATGACAATGAAATTAATTCCTTTTTGCAGAATGAAGGGAAGTTTGAGAATGGTTTCATTGATGGTGTTTGTGATTCTGATGAACAAGACATTGCGGTAAATCAGATGGATGCTTTATAGCTGAAGGATAATGTTATTCGTAGTGGTCTTATACCTTTAGAGGATTTCTATGATCAACATGATGTGACGAGAAAACCATCCTTGGGTCCTACTAACAAAGGAGTTGAAGATGTAAACATTAGGATAGAGGACCAGCCCAAGCTTGTCAAGTTATCAAAAACATTATCTCCTAAGTCAAAAGCTAATTATGCTAAATTGCTTTCTGATTTTTTTAATGTTTTTCCATGGGATTACTCTGATTTAGAAGTATATGAGAAGAACATCATTCAACACACCATTCCTATCAAGCCGAATCAAAAACCCTTTAAAAAAAAGTTAAGGATCAATCTAAAGCTATTGCCATCCATCGATAAAGAGGTAAATAAATTGTTTAAAGCTGGTATCATTGTTCCAATTATATTCTCTGATTGGGTTTAAAATTTGGTCTTGGTGCAAAAAAAGACTAGAGACATAAGGTTGTGCATTGATTTCTGAACCTAAATAAAGTATCCCTAAAAGATAATTATCCTCTTCCTAAGATGGACCATATTCTGAAAAGAGTAGTTGGATCGTCATTGATGTCACTACTAGATGGCTACTCAGGTTACAATCAGATCTTGGTGCATGTAAAATACCAAGACAAAAGTTCCTTCACAAAAACATGGGGAACTTTTTAGTATGCGAAGAAGCCATTTGGGCTGAAGAATGTTGGGGCCACTTTTCGGTAGGTGATGGACATAGATTTCTTTAACGAGAAGGATGTTTTCTTAGTGGTTTACTTAGATAAGTTGACAATATTTTTTGGTTCTAATGATGAGCATTTACACCACCTAAGGATTCTCTTTCAGAAATGCAGGGAGTTTAGAATTTCTTTAAATCCAAAAAAAGGACTTTCACCATTGGGAAAAGTAAGATTCTCAGTCATATAATTTCTGAAGATGGTATTCACATTGATCCTTCTAGGGTGGAGGAAATTCAGCAAATAGACTTTCTCTACAACAAAATGGAGATCCAAGCCTTCAATAGTAATATGAATTTCTTACACAAATTTATAGCAAATTTTGTCGAGAATTTTCATGCATTAACTAATATTTCGAGGAAGGACAACGCTGTGAAGTGGATTGATGATGCCATGAAATCTTTCAACTTAGTAAAGCTTGCTTTGACCACAACCCTTGTTTTGATTAGTCCCAATTATACTCATGACTTTATTATATTTTCATTTGCATCAAATCACACTTTGGTTGTAGTGTTGATTGAAAAGAAGGATCAGGTGGAACAACCCATTGGATTTTTCAGTCAGATTATCGGAGATGCTACTTTGCGCTATAACATTATTGAGAAGCAAGCTTCGGCTCTTATAAAGGCATTGAAGGATTTTTGAGTTTATGTTCTGCATTCACATACCATAGCATATGTTCCCAACATGTATGTCAAATATATCCTCATGCAAACTGATCTAGAGGGAAGGAGAGGTAAGCGGATAGCAGAGATGTTGGAATATGATCTTGAGATTAAGCCTACCAAACTGATAAAAGGTCAAGGCTTGGAAAAACTCATGGCTAAGTTAAATCTTCATGCTCTAGATATAAATCTCATTGCAGCAAAGATGTTTAAGGTATCAAAGATGTTTCTCAACGCACCTTGGTATTCTGATATAGTATACGCTCTTCAACATCTTTCTCCTCCTCCTGGAATGTCAAGAAGTAAAGGTAGATCACTAAAACTAAAGTATGCAAAAATAAGCATTTTAGATAGTGATCTCTATTGGAAATATCCAGGAGGGGTTCTTCTTAATTTTTTAGTTGGAAATGAAGCTCAGCAGGTAATGAATGATTTTCATAGAGGAGATTGTGGGGGTCACTTGATTTGGAAAACAACATCTAATAAAATTTTGAGAGTAGGGTATTATTGTCCATCCTTTTTTTTAGATTTAAATAAGATAGTCAGAAGCTACCACGGATGTCAAGTTTTTTCAGGGAAAAAGGAAGCTGCATCCTTTTCCTTTGAAGTTAGTTGTAGTTAGTGCACCTTTCCAGCAGTGGGGGCTTGATTTCATAAGAGAAATTCATCCTACATCATCAACACAACACATATGGATTTTGACAGCTATAGGTTACTTCACCAAATGGATCGAATCCATTCCAACAAGGCAAGCTATGGACATGGTAATCATTCATTTTTTAGATGCCAATATGTTGTCTCATTTTGGTTGCCCTCATAAGATTATTACAGAGAATCTAGAAACATTTAATTCGAAGAGAATGGTTCAGTTTTGCAACAAATACAACATCACGTTGGGTCATTCCACAGCATACTACCCACAGGGCAATGGACTAGATGAGTCTTCAAATAAATCCTTAGTAAACATTGTTAAGAAGATGTTGGAGGAAAACAAAGAGTCAAGGCATTTATGTTTCCATTAGGTCTTAGCGTTCATTTCCATGGTCAAAAGCATAGTTTCATGTGTAAATAAAGGGTAGCAAAGGCACGAGGATGACCAATAAAGAAATAGTGATTGTTGGTATGTCATGGTTATTGTAAAAATATCTTATTTGACTAATGTAATTGAAAACATAGTATTTCTAGTTTATTTATATTTTTTGATGTAATTCAATTCATTTCATGTAATAAGTGTTCCCATAAGCTGCCCAAGCATTTCTCCTTGCTGCAAGAAAATGAATCCATTGAAGAAATCAGTTCTATCAAAGCATCATCCACCTGAAAATAGAAAAATAGAGAAAGTTATTAAAGAGAGATTTGAAGACAAAGAAAAACTCCCAAAAAACATTACAAAGTGGGCTTTTTCTAAAGAAAAATCAAAATGACCCTCTATATAAGATTTCAAATTCCATTTCCAAACTCATCATATTCATTTGACAAAGAGAAAGAACAAAGTTGAAGGAGAGAAGGGAATTAAAGCCAATTGGTGGTTGAACAAAGAGGAGGCATTGTGCATAGAGTAGGAGGAATTGCGCATAGAGTAGTAGGCGATGCACATAGAGCAAGAGGCATTGCACATAAAGATCATTGAGGACGTGTTGTACATAGAGGAGAGAGTGTTGTGCATAGGGACAGAGTGCTTCACATAGGGCTAGTTTGCCAATGAAATTTTACACGGCACTGCACATAGAGCTCGAGCTATACAAGGCACTGCCCATAGGGCAAGCAAGCACCAAAATGACCCTATCAATCATCCAAATCACCTTTTTTCCACCTAGAACTTCTAAACAAGCAAGTGCACTTCTTGAACTATCCTCTCAACATTTAGTTCATGATTTTGAAGTTTCTTTGCTATTTAAAATTTTAACCCCTAGGTTGCCTACAAAACCGTCCACCTATCGCTTATACCCTAATCCTTCCACATATCTCTTATACCCTAATTTCCTCAAACAAATCCCTCCACCTATCCCTTATACCCTAATCCATCTACCTATCCCTTATACCCTAATTCCCTCAAATCCCTTATATCGTAATCCCAAAAAAAAATCTTTAAAACCTTATTTATTAAACAATCCCTAACAAAAATACCCTCCTTCTCACTCTCATATCATATATATCTCATCCTGCATCGCTTAAGCTCCTCTCCTCTTCCCCTATCCCTATTCACCATAATTCACTTCTTGATTACCTTCTCTAGGTTTTCAAAGATTCAAAATTCAACAAACGTGGACAAAGAGGATAGAGACTATGAGGAGGAGGAAAATAGTGGTAGTGAAAGCTTCGAAGATGAACGTCAGCATGAGAGAAAACCACATAAGGGAGGCAGAATCATCAGAGAGGAACCATGAAACATTAGAGAGTTATAGGCTTCTCATATGACTACCTCTTGTTTTAGGCATCTAGGGTGTTATGAGTTTTGTGAGCTGGTGGAAAGAGTTCAACATCATCCAGAGCTGACGAGGGTTTTTGTAGCCAATCTCCATGATAACAAGGTAACTCTTGCACGGGTGAAATTTATAGTTTCATCCATCATCATTTTTGATGCTACAAGGACTCCAAATGTAGGGGAAAAATGATTTAAGGCACATGATTTGGATGAGCACTATTATGAGCCATACATCAAATTTAGGTACAGGAATGAAAAGAAGAGGACCTTTCCTTTTAGGTTCCTTGACGACAAGTATGCCCCTATGGTGAGGATCATTATGAAGTATTTTACATGTGAGGGAAGATTTTCTAGATTGTACACCTATAATATTATGCTTCTTATGCACTTCACAAGAGTGAAAATGTTGAACATCCTGTATTTCTTATTTAGGAGCAATGAGAAGATGGCCTACATTGTACATAAAAATCCATACCCCCAACAAATGAATAGTATCGGTTAGGGTCCCACCCTAGCCCCCTTATCTATGTAATGGGACCACGTCATAGTCAAGAGTCAATAAAGCCCATATTAATAATTGTAAGTGGTTAATCCACAATTAATAACGGAACCACAGTTAGTTGCAAATGGGTCGTAGTATTAGAGAGATGGTATTAGTAATACCACGGTATTGGCTCGTGGTATTTCATGTATGAGTCATATATAACGGATAGAGACTCCCTGCGAGGAGCATCGTGTCTTGTTTTGTAATCGAGCTCTGCTCTATTGGAGCTTGCCCCCTCGAAGATGCAAGTGAACATTACTCTCAGAATAATAAAATCATTGCTATTCTGTGTTCTGGGTATCTTTTCTTTGCAGATTCTATATTTGGGTATCATTTGTAGGTTAAAATCATAACAAGTGGTATCAGAGCACTTACCAAAAACAATTCGGCTCGAGATGTGTTCCGGCGTCTTTAAACCACGGGATCTGTCGTTGAGCACATAAACCTGCAGATTTGGGGAGACATGCACGCAGGAAATACAAGAGGTGGTCACGTCTATTGGACTCCCTTCTAACCCCTGTGGGTACCCCTTCGAGTAGTAGCGCATTAGACAAAACCGCGCACGGACTGTCTTCTACGTACCCTCTGGGTATATAGGAAGCCCCCTAGGCTCCCTTGAAACCTTTCCATAGATAAACCATCGGCCGCCTTTTGGCTACAGTACACCGAGAACAGCACTCAGAGAGATTACTCGCCCGTACGATAGGGTAGTCAGGTTGTATGGCTAAGGGTATGGTCGCTCCTTCTTAGTTAGAGCCCCGAAACATTGGGCCGAGTACTACTGCCATACCCTTGTGTATATCGCGATCTGTAGCACCTGACACTCCTCAAGACCATAGTTCCATTTTCTATCGGGGGATAACACATCAACTATTCCAGATCCGTTGGTGCAAAGGAGTGCATCTACAGAAGAAATCAATCATTCAGATCTATTAAGATCCAGCAGATCCGCAGCAGCAGTCTATCCTGCCGCCAGATCTGCCATTCAGATCTCTCAGATCCACTAAGTCGGAGTTGTGGAGAAGGTTTCTTGTACTGGGGTATAATTTTCGCAGGAATTTTGGCCGCATTGACATTTTGAGGATTTGACAACTGCAGTATTGATCAGGAAGGAGTAAAACTCCATTAGGAGTTTTCTGAAGAAAAAAAAAAAAACTGTGGCGCTTATTGGTGATCTAGCCCATCAGAATCAGAACGACGAGCTGAGCATGGTGGTACGATTCAATTATTAGTGAAATTTTTTTTTGCGGTCTCCATTTTTCATCAGGTTGGTGTATGGTAGCAACTAGAGCTCAAGTGATGGCCAATGAAAGGATGGACAAACTTGAAGAAACCATGCACTCCCTCCACAGTCTGGTTAACGGATTATGTATCCAGATCCAACAAATAATCCAAAAGGACAAGGAGCAAGCCCATGAGGAGGAGTCTAATGGCAATGAATACCATGAAGGTGAGTCTAGCCACTCTCCTCACGTCTGGCACACCCACCCATAACCCAGTCAGCGACCTCCCATGTTAGATATGCATAAATTTGATGGTTCTCACCCATCGGCATGGATAGCGCAAATGGAGTAGTATTTCAAATTATATCACATCTTAGATGATGCGACTCAGCTTATGTTGGGCCAATCACAATGGATTTCCAGGAGTTGTATATGAGTTTTAAGCAGAACAACCACACACATACCCTCCGTGGACTCCAAGCGGGATCCCCCTCTATCATCAGCTCGCATAGGATGGAAAATTTGTTAAAAAAGGGCAATCATGGAGTTGTAGCTCAGTTTAATCCCATCCAGGTAGTCGAAACCAAGTCATCGCCAATTCATCCTGAGATGCAATAGATTTTAAATAACCATCTTTCGGTCTTTGAGAAGCCTCAAGGGCTTCCACCCTCATGAGGGGAACATGATCATAGCATCACCTTGGTTCTAAGGGCCTGTTAACACCCAGGTTGTTCCCTTTCACTCCCAAGGGAATACGGCCGGGGTAACCACTAACCAATCTTTGGATTATAGCTTCTAGCCCAACTGTAATCAGAGAGGGCTCTCTCTGTAAGGTTTGTCTCTGTTCTGTGGAGATTTTAAGGCTAGTTATGAAGTAAGGGTTTTGGTTTATGTTTGGTTGGAAGGATGTCTTTCTGTACCTAAAGTGGAAATCTGCAGATAATGTTAGTCCATTGGGCAATGGAGTCTGTGGCCACTGGTTTTTTGATATTTTGAGTTTGAGCAACTGGAATTACAGGGCCATTTAAATACTTCATAAAACAAACTTGAGATTATGATGGTGAAATGTAAAGAACAAGTGAAAAGCAATTAAGAATTTTCCACTAAGCTGGGGTGTGAGAAAGTGATATATTCCTCAGGAGCAAACTTGAATTCCTGAAACAATAATCACTGTGAAAGATATAGTGTGAAAGGGTAGCAATTAAGAATTACACCTTTATTACTATAACTGAAGAAAAACACTTAGAATAGCTTAGATTGAGTTCAGGGTAATCTATGATTAAATCCTAGAACTATTCTTTTTCCTTGCCATTAACTGTAAAGCACAGAAGCATGAAAGAGATATGAAAAGATAACAAAACAGATAACGAAGAGTTATAAGGAAAAATTTATTGTGTCATGAAATACGCAGGAATCCTGTAACTTTAAGTTAAACACCACAATGCATCAAACAACACAGAGCCTTGGAAATTCCACCACCTTTGTATTACTTCTCTGAGAATTTACAGTCAAAGAACTCTAGGAAAGATATCAACAACAACCAACCCCTGCAAACTCATGCGAGGGGGAATATATAAAAATGTCTCATACAAAATATCTCAGGCATTGAGTCATCTGAGAAATAAATATCTTCACCAACTCATACAGAAATAGCAGATAAGAAGTTATTGCAACTTTCAATACAACATAAATGCTCTTTAATTCTGTCAGAAGATTTCGACCTTTGGAGGTCACTGAGTCGGTTGAACGCTTTGCTATAACTGATGAATGATGTGTCTATGCAGCTCTGTCCTCCTATAGCTTTTCGGCCCTGTCACCTGTGACTGTCAGTGCTGCTGTGGTGGCTGAGTAGTTTCGCTGAGTTGGCTCAGCCTCTTTTGTCCATACATGCTGATATATCAAAATTTTCCTGTGCATGACAACTTACATATTTCAATGGAAAAAACTTGATTACTGGCTCTGGTTTAGTAGTAATTGTATCAATCCATTCCAGACTTCCTGTGTGGGCAATTGATGTCTTAAAATTGCCTCTATAGTCTCATCCGCCTCTGTATATTTATAAAAATTTGGAGGCACATCAAACAAGTGATTGATTTAATTCATGATAAAAAATAAGTTCTCTACCCTGTTGTAGAGATTCTTCCCTGATGCTGGCCCTGATTCTTCTGAAGTGCTGGGCTTTTCTGCAATCTGATTTGTAGCAAAGGGGTTGACCCTCTTGCAATAATTTTCATGGGAAATTAGTCTTCCTGAGGTGCCCATTAAGCTAGGAAGACCTCTGTTCTGCAATGCTATAAATTTGTCCATGAATTTATTAATGTCTTTCTGCATATCCTGGCTTCTTCTCTCTAATGTCTGTACCAGGGTTCTTAGTGTCAGGACCCTTTTGACCATCGAAATGGTCTCAGTCTTATTGGCAATTCCCATTGTGACCAGCTGAGAACTTGTTCTGTGATTAATCACATTAATCATTCTGGTGGCAGCCTCAGGCATACTACCTAGAGATGCCCTTGCTCTTTGGATTTCCCTATGTGCTTTTCCAATGAGCCCCATCTGCTCATGAATAGCCTCAATATATTCCCACTGGTCAGTGATGGACTGGCCAATATTGGCCCATAGGACTCTCTTGAGCTCAGCTGTTACTTTATCAAGTGTGAGCTCTTTCTCTAGCTCATTTATCCTCCTTTTGAGAGTCTTTATCTCTCTTACTTTCTCAGCTACGTTTTGCTTGGATTTATCATATTTTTCATTGAGCTTAGCCAAAGTTTCTTTGGCTTGACTCAACTCTATCATTTGGGCCTCCAAGACTTGAATTTCATTCCTGAGTTTCTGCATATCAAGACTTTGAGCCTGCTCTATTGTTGGTGCTGAGGTAGAGGGTGTTGTTTGCTCTGTCTACTGAATAGGAAAGGCAGTGGTTTGAGGGGCTTCTTCCAGATGGATTGTTTCTGGAGGGGGCTAAGAAGTTTGGCCTGCCTCTTTTTGTTTCAATGCTGCCTGCAGTGCAACTTCTGATTCTCCCAACTTTTCTTGTGTAAGGATGAGCTGTTTATATAGTGACACCAGCATATTTGTTGCATCCTTGTCATGTCTCAGCTGGGAAACTTCTTCAGTTTGGGGATGAGGAGTTGCTGGGATCTTGATCATCTTCCTTAATGTTGCCATATCTGCATCCCTTAGCTTCAACAGCTCTTGCACAGCTTTGACATCCTTAGGATCATGCC
Source organism: Pinus taeda (assembly GCA_000404065.3). Classification (NCBI taxonomy): domain Eukaryota; kingdom Viridiplantae; phylum Streptophyta; class Pinopsida; order Pinales; family Pinaceae; genus Pinus; species Pinus taeda. The sequence goes on from APFE030221241.1 coordinate 36,549, forward strand.
CAAGCTCTATTATGATGTCCTCCAAAACTTTGATTCTATTGTCTTTTGCTTGAGAGGATGCTCTTTCCAACTCAAGCTGGGCAGTTGTATTATTTAGGCTATTTTCTAGCCTGTAATTCACCAATGTTTTATCTGCGAAGGAGGCATATACCATCTCACCCGTTTGCTTGTGTAATTCAATCTGATCCATCGGGTGGATGTCCTTGGCAAGGACCTCAAGGTTGGTCCTGATGTAGTCTGCAGCTATCTGTGGTTGCTGCACGGCTGGCATGAAGTGGCTCATAATCATCTTGCCCTCATGGACATCATAGGTAGACATAAGTCTTTGCTGGTTGGTGGGAGCCATTTTCAACAAATGATTATATAATTGTATGCTTATGGGCTCATTCCTCTTCTTTATGTCCATGAACTACTGCTTGATGCTCGGTTCACCTCCTCTTTGCTGGCTTGAGGAGCTAACTTCTCCTCCTACTGTCCTCTCTTGTTCCTGCTGGAAGGAACTTGCGGAGGCCTCCATGCTAGGTGGGCCCATGCCCAAAGATTACCCTATTGGCATTTCTTCCTCTGAAAAAGGATTCAATCTTTGCCTCTTTTCCCCTTGAGTTGTTGATTTTGTGAGGGGAGTCTCTCTGTCCCTTTTCCTGCTTATGTCCTCCTTTTGTGGGGTTTGAAGGACTGAAGCTTCAGCTCTTGCTTCTTGCCTAGGAGGCACAATTTGTGGTGGCTGCTGCTTAGTGACCATTGGGGCCTCTGCTATTTTCTCTTCTTGCATTGGTTGTTCCTTTTCTGATTGTTGTACCTGTTGTTGTTGCTGTGCTCCCTGCTATTGTACCTATTCTTGCTATACCTGTTCTTCCTGAAGTGGCTGCTCTAGCTCCATTTCTTTCTCCTTGCCTTTGCCAGAGGTTTGATCTGTAGCTTTGACTGCCTTCTGATGTGCTGTGGAGGATGAGGCAGCTGCTCCCCCTTGAGTGTTTGTAAGAGTAAATACTTGTGCAGGAAGTTCTAAGTCAGCCATCTTTAGGAGATTTCTTCGTGCTCTTTCATTTAACTCTTCTTGTGTGACAGGTTCCTCTAAGGTGCCTCTCTTCCATTTTGTTTGATTGGCATATTTTTCTATGTGAGGCAACCTCACATGGTCATAACTGGACAACCTATATTTGACCCTTCTTAAGGTTATGAAGTGATTGGGGTCATAAGGTTTCCAGAGGAAATTGGTCTTTAGGCCAAGGCCTTCTAGCATTCTGTCTGCCTCTTGCCAGCCTTCCTCCCTTTTGTTAAAAACAAAGTGGCCCAATTGGTTTTCTACCTTCAGCTGTGCTTTCTTGCCTTTGCCTGAAAAGTTCTTCACATCAGCATTCCCAAACTACCTGAAGTATTCAAGGGAAAACAACCTCATAGGCACATATTTGGGCAGTCTGTATGGGGGTAACTCACAACCATATATTCTAATGACGGTGTGATTTTGGTAAAAATACCAATCCCCAATGCTGTATACCTTGGACAACTGAAGGATCCT
>APFE030221256.1:0-34172 GCA_000404065.3 Pinus taeda
TTGAACTTAGGGAGCCATTTTTCAGGTGCATCTGGTAAAGGATGCAATGGCGCAGGCATGTTGACCGCGCCCGGTCTCGTCCATGGATCTACCATTGTGATAGTACCAAGGTTTGATACTACTATTGGGGTTCCAGATGTATGGGAAGAAGATGATACCGAAGGGTGATCCGATTGAGATGTTGAAGCTTGTGTTCCCTGGTGGACAACAATATGCAGTGGAAGAGTGGGTGGTCGACTTTGCAGATGAGGGGATGAGATGGAGGATGTGGATGAAAGTTCCTCACTATTAGACTCCTCAGTGTGCTTCTTGGCCCTTTTCCTTTCGGGAAAGGGGAACTCAATGGGTTCGATACCAAGTTTTCCACTTTGCAGTCTAGTAAGTGGATGGGATAAATTGAACTGCGAAGTCGTACTGCTTTGAGATACCTCAGATCTTTGCGGCGAGATCGAGAACGTCTGAAGTTGATGGATAAGAGACTGGACTTCAGGAGATTCAAGACTCAATTCTTCTGAGGGATGGTGGGTGTGAGCAGTGGTAGTTGATTCCTGTTCTTCTTGATCACGCGTTAGAGAACCAGCACGCGATCGAGCATGAATAGGAGACTCGGAGGGAGAATTACTCTTGGAATGGCTTGTGGTTTTTAATTTACTTGCCATTCATAGTTGGGCCCTCCTTCTAGCGCCAAAAATGTTGATGCTTCGAAAATCGTTGCATCGACATTGGGGGAAACCACCCGGTCCGGACCTTACTGCAGCTCCTTTTCCGTTTGGTGTAGTGGCTCCGACTGGGGATAATGGGACCAGTTTCCCAGCAATAGATAAATGGGATGAATGAATACTTTGTAGCTAACAGTAGCGATAGGTGAATGACTAAAACTATTAACAGAAATGTAAATAAATAAAACTATCCCGGGAATCTAATTGAACTTCTAAAGCGTAGCTTTTGATGTTCTATATCCCAAAAATACAATTATATAGATAACCGCATTCTCAAAACACAGATATTAAATCATTCAAGATTACTGTACCTAAATAGTTAAATACAGTGATTAAAGCAATACTACAAAACTTTAAAGGTTCATACCATTAATGCATACATGATTGAAAAATAAGGCATATCATTTGAACATCCAATAGTGGTATGAACAAGATTTCCTGTTGTTACGCATGCATACAGCTAATGATAGCAGAAAATGATTACACAGTGAAATCAAATACACAGAATGAATTCAAACAAAGGATAAAAATACCATTTGATTTGCAAGCCACTCCCGATATGAATCTCTATGTATGACTTCTACTTCAACGCATAACAATCTTTGCATCAACGACAATAGTGCACAATTGAATCAAGAAACTTCTCCGTTAAACTAAAAGCAGGTGGTCGAGTTTCATAAAAGAATAGAGACTGAAGCACAGTAGTGCAAACTTCAGTCTGTTAAGTCTTATACAAAATTTTATGACCCTTTCTAAATGCATGAAAGGGTCTATAAATACTATACTAATCTAAAATATCTATCAAAACAGAAAAGCTAACTAAGCTGATGTCAATTAATTCTTGTTCCTATTTTGTTGGCGATCGGAGGAGCTGGACGATGAATCACTCTGTCAGCTGCTTTCCCTTGTACCTGAGTTGATTGATAGCGAGCATTGGCTCAACTTCAGGAGGTTTGTTGAGCCTGGAACTGAGCTGGGCAGCATAGGTGGAGTCCTGGATCTCGGGGATCATGTATTGCACGGCATCGGTTAGGCACTTGAGAGCAGATCTTTGTTCATGCGGCTTGATTAGAAACCGCCAATATGCATCCATGTCTAAAGAGTTAACCACGGTAATCAACCTTACTCTGTTCTCTAAATCAGGGTAGCATGTTTGTTCCAATGTATATGCAGTAGTAATCTTGCCAGGCGTGCATTGGGAAGTAATATTGGCCAAATATAGAGTATCATTTACTAGATCGGCCAAATTACCAACGGTTAATGTACATCTTGATGCTGCTCTTTCTGCCTTTAATATTTGTGTCTTCCATTCTGTAAACAATATATTTTTATGGACTTCGAATATCCGAGGTAAATTGGCTTGCTTACCTGACTTTGAATCTTGCCATTCAAGATAGTTTGAGATATCTTCTTCGGCTTGATTATACTCTGCTCTAATCTTTTCTACCTGGTCACTTACAATCATAGCCAATTCACAGAGTGGTTCCGCCTGAGAAAGGGATTGCGCCAAGAGTTTAACTTGGGATACAAGCGCTTTGTTGATTATCATTACCTCTTGTTTGAATTCTTGTATTTGCGCATCTCCCTTGGTGGCTTCCAACTGTGCTGTGATTTGAGCAATATATTCATCTTTAGCTTTTAAAGATTGCTCATTTGCTGCCTTTAGCTGCTCCAATGCCTCTGTCAACTCGCTCTGTTTTTGGATGGTTGCCTGGGTGATCGACTGTTTCTCCTCCTGCCATTGTTGCATCAATTGGCCATTGATTTTCTGTTGTTCCGATAGCTGCTCACTTATGCGCATTGTTTCTTGCTGGTGTCCTGTTGATCGCTGCTCAGCTTGCATTATCCTTTGTCTGACATCTGCTAATTCCGTTTGAAGATTCAAAATCTCCTGGTCCTTTGTCTTTAAGAGAACTGATACCTCTGAGGCCTTGTCAATAGTGGCAACCGAATAAGCTCCCGCGTATTGTGACAACTTGGTCAGGTCATCAAAGGGATCAAATTTCTCTCTCCAGACTATATTGCCCGTTAATGATTGCTCAGGAAAGAGGGGAGGTTGATCAAGCCTCTGCCTTTTCCTTGATCTCTTTACTACTGCTTTATGCTTAGGGCTGTAGAAGACGTTCAGTGGAGGAATGTCTTCTACCAGGAGGGTGATTTGGTCACTAGGACCTTTCGGAATTATCTCTACATTCATAACTTTAGGTGGGCCGGTGGTTGTGCTCAAAACTTGGGATGAGCCTTCATTCTGTATGTCGTTGCTTTTAGGAGTCTCTGTATTTTGTGAATCCTTAGTTCCGCCGATAATGGTACTAAAATGTTGCCATTCCTTTTGCAGCTCGGGGTCTGTGTCAATACCCTTATTAGTATCGGGGGTATTTTTCTTGGATTGCAACTCCTTGAGCAGTTGTTCTTGTTTCTCCTTCTCTTGCCGTTCCTGTTCTTTCTGCTGGATCTCTGCCTGCTCCCTTCTTATTCTGTCTTCCTCTTCCTTCCTTAAGCGTTCTGCTTGCTCTCATTTTAAGAGTTCTTCTTTTTCTTTAGCTGAACGCTCTGCCTGCTCTTGTCTCAGTTTATCCTCTTGGTTTTTCTTCAATCGTTCCTCCTGCTCATTAGTTTTGGTTTTCATTGTAGCAGGGGGTTCTTTCTGACGTTGCTTATCAGGCTCGCTTGAAGATGATGCTTGGGTCGGCATTATTAAATCCAGGGGCAGAGTTTGCAACCTCTGCTGCCTGAGCCTATTGAATTCAAATAACCCTTCGTCTTTATACCTTGTTCTAGCAATTTCTCTGGCCTAACCAATTGATTCTTCTGAGGTAAATATATCATCAAAAATATCCTCTTTGTGCTCAAATGTTGATAACTTGGCATGTTCAAGAGCGGCGTATGCATATTTCCTGGGGTCATATGCTCTGTTTGGGAGTATAGGAAGATGTAGGGCTTGAATTTTCATGGCTTCCTTTTCTGCATGTTTTAAATCATACAGGGTAAAAACCCCACATCTGAGAGGAAAAGTTGGCCAGCCCCTTTTTTGCTTGTTCCTAAGAGTCTGTGTGGTACTCTTAGCTGAGAGCTGGTAGGCAATTTCCCGGGCTAACAATTTATCAGGAACATATAAAGGAAGGACATGGGGATTGGCTTCACTACCAAAAACTCTAACATACGTAAAATGTTCTTCACCAAACTAGCTACCTACTGATGGTAGGTCAAAAGAGGCTAAGTAAGAAATCCTTGGAATGGGCTTATTAAAAATGGCATAATAAATAGGAATCATGAAACCATTACAGATATGGTACAAGTAAGCTTTATGAGACGACTTCCACATCTTACGATGGTAAATATGGATGGGGGAGGGGTCCTATGCGGTCCATCTCCAACCGAGAATGGGAAATTCGGAATTAAAACAGAGGGTATCCAAAATGTAAGCACTGTAATAGAATGGGGGGATTATTCTTTCACTAACTCTGGTCTTATTCCTATATTCTTGGATGGCAAGGGCGAGCTTATCCGAAAGGATGGTGGCCCAATCCATAATCCAACTGTTGATTGCCGCCTCCACGAGGGGAACCATTTCGATAGTAAAATTGGCGGAATCATGCAGACCCCATAATCTACACATCATGATAGCGGCATAGCAATAGGGTGAACACAAGGAGTCGACTGAGTACTTACCAAAGGCTTCATGCTTGTGTTTAGCTGGATTCTGCCTCCAATCCTTGATAGGCTCAGACTCAGTTTCATTCTCACTCGCAAACTTCTCCAGAAATGCCTTATTGTAAACCTTCTCTGGCATAGGCAAATGATACATTTGCCTCAAATCCTCTGGCTTGAAGGACCCAAAAATCCTTCCATCTTTTGCAACGAAGGTTCTGTCTTTGATAGGAATTTCTTCAATTGCCCATTTGATAACATCGGTGTATGGAAGCATTTGCTCTCTTGCCGCTATCCTATGTAGGAAAGAGTCGGCCAAGTCCTTGAGAGTGCATTCTGATTTCTTGGTGGAATCTTCCGTAGCTTCCTCCACCACCTGCGTAGGCTTCTCGGCTTCCAGCAAATCATAGGTTCCTTGCCAGGTAGTTCTGGCGAGTCCCGCGCACGTTGTATCTGATATCAATCCCTTCTTACTGTTTACTATTAGTTGTGGCGTGGACGGTAATTCGCCTGCAACCTTCTTCTGCTTCTTTCCCATAATGCCTGAATTGCTTTGACAAATCTGTAATCTGCACAGAAGAGTGGTTTTTGGCGTAATACTGAGATAATAATAAAACTCGCAACTTAGAGTAAAATAAGAAGAAACGTCGATATACTTTGCCTTTATTAAAACAACGCGCATATGATCTATAGGCAGATTTGAAAGGATGGATTCATTAAGGGGCCGTATAGGACCTGCCACCTTATAAATGCTCATTAGTGCAATATTCGCCTATAGATCTTTTAAATCATGCAATGGGCGTACCGGCGGCCGAGCGGGAATGATTATGCCTTAATTGTTATTAACTCGAGCTTTCCAATCATTCTAACGGCTTTTCTTGGAGAACTGTGCCTTATCTTATCGGATCGGGGAGGGGCGCGAGGATAGTTTTAACAATATTTCAAACGACGCCGATCGCCGATCGCCGATATCGGATCGGGAAGGGTTTGAGGATAGTCTTAACAATGTTTCAAACCATGCCGATCGCCGATCGCCGATATCGGATCAAGGGAAAGGCTTATGTGCATTAAGGTTTTGGCAAGAGAAAACGTCGATCGCCGATTGCCGATATCGGGTCGGGAAAGGCTTATGAGCAATACTTGATATGCGAAAGGAACCGCCGATCACCGATATCGCCGATGGCTTTATCGGGTCGGGACTTTATCGATAGGCATGATAATGGTGCTCAAGGGAATGCCGATGGCCGATATCGCCGATAGCCTTATCGGGTCGGGGGAAGCTTTTTGTTTGCTTGACGCATACATATTTGCTTTATTTCCAATGTTTTAAAGAGATATTGCTTTTCTTGGCTTTATCGGATTTCTATAAAGTAAGGATTATTGACATCAATTTTATTTTGAAAGGGACCCATTTCATATTTTAATGGTCTTGTGAATAATAATAAAGATGAAATGGGGGGTTGTTTTGCAAGGCACAACAGTATGTTAGGAAGAAAGTTGGGGAATGCGCTAAAAAAACTAGCGAATCACCAATGACAGATGATGAGAAGCCCTCATTAGTTCTTTCTAACTCAACAATGGAGGTAAAAGATGTTGATTTCCCTTCAATTTCATCTTCACATAGTATAATTTCTGTTGGAAATGTAGAGATGCTAATTACAGGGACAAACATGAGACTCCTTACTAGGACGAGGTACAAGGAAGAAGAAGGACTTGGTGCTAAAAGCCAAGGCATAACTTAACCATTGGAGGTTGAGCAAAGACCTTGATTCACAAGGTTGGGGTGCACTAAAGGACCGTGCTCAAAGATGTCAGAAGCTTCCATGACATTGTTGAAATCATGAGGAAAGAGGATGATGGGAATACATCACCATCAACCTATGGCAGTATGCATTATAGAGAAAGAGTCGAGGCATGCTCTTGTTCCCATGATCATACTAGAGACCAACAAGAAAGGTATAACCAATCTCGGTATTGCAATGATCATTTTGATTACAATTGTATTGTGAATAATGAATGAAAATCATGGCATAAAAGAACATGCTGTTTTTGTGGATTGCATAACCATATTTTTGCTAAGTGCTAGAAAAGAATAGTAGCATGGAAAAGGGTGAGGCATGAAAGACCCTCTCAACAGTAGGCAAAGAAGAAGGTAAAGCAGATATGGAGGAAGAAGGCTTGTTGTAGTCATTGTGACAGAGGTGGTCATCAAAGAGCCACATATTGGAGGCTCCATCTAGAGCAACGTCGTAAGGACAAAGCATCCATGCATGAATGGGGTGAAACAGTTGTTCGACCAGTGAAGGCGCCACAAGGAGACAACCCAGTCACTTTGAGAAGTGAGAGATAGTTCTTCTAGGTGTGGTAGAATGTCATGGCCTTATTTTGTGTTGCATTTTAAACTGTGAAATTGATGATGTGTTTCCATCACTTGGTGAATCAATCATAGTGGCATGGCCTTTTTTTGTAAATCATGTGTTGTAGTGATGATGTGTTTTCCATCACTTGTTGAAGCAATAATGATGTTTGGCATTGTATTGATAGCTAGAGTATTGTTTCCATTTTTACATAAACTTGCCCACAGAGTATGTGTTATAAAATCGTGGCAAGTATGGGATGCTTGGCTCATTTTTTGGTCACATAGCCAAACATGTAATTTACAAGGTATAGTGCTAAAGTTTTGTAGGGTATGTAGGTGTCGACTCATTGCTTATACCTCAGAAGAAAAAAGATGAAGGAGAAGGAAGGATGACCTACGAGGACACTTGTGACGTAGACAAAGTATAGAGCAGTTGCAGATTATTTAATGCTTTTGGAGGACAAAAATCTTCTCTTAGTGGGGAGGATTGATCTAGGAGGATGCAGGAGGATTGATCCAGGAGGATCTAAGAGGATTGATCGAGGAGGATCTAGGTGGATATAAGAGGATTGATCCAGGAGGATCCTAGAGGATTGATCCAGGTGGATCTTCAAAAAGTACCAGTGGCATGGTAAAAGCCTCAAAACTCAAAGTTGTAGAATCTAGATAAACTTAGCATCAGATCAAATTTCTCGTCATCCTGATTCCATCGGTGCAAACGACACTCAAATTTCGAGTTCATATGAAGAAGTTAGAGCAAGTCAAAGTTTATGTTTGACTTGTCCAAGTGGCAGGAGGAGATGACGTAGCAAAGCTCAGCAAATGGGGGAAGCGCCAAGTGGTAGGCTTCCATTAGGTCCCTGCATTTTGCTTATTGCAAAAAAATAGGTCACAACTTAAGGAGAATTGGCCTCGGCAGGATCTCGGTTGCGATTGTGATATCGCAGGAGACAGTGGATAAGAATCAGCCCTGGTAGGGTCCTGATTGCGATTGCGATATTGCATATCACGGGTCGAAGGAGGAACGAGTATTCAAGAATCGACCCCTAATAGATTACAGAAGGGCTAGTAGATACGAATCGGCCCCGATGAAGTCCAGTTGAGATGTAGTATATATCGCAATTGCAGTTTGCAGAAGGGGAGTGGTAGCAAGGAGTGCCAACCGTGGTTCCACACTGATTTTTATTTGTGATGGGGCTTCCAGACCCGATATTTTATACATTATGTTTAATAATCCCGGCCGGTCTACAGAGTGCCTGATGTATGGGTTTTGGTTTATCTTTTGATTGCGATTTGTGATGGATCCCAGATGCGATATTTACTATACTGTAGTTTATAGTTGCCAACGGGTCCGCCTTTATCGCCTTATGTTCATCACTTAATGTAACAGGAACACCTCTATCTGCTAAAAAAAAAAAAAAAGATTCTCTGTTAGATCCATCGGGTTCGGGGAAGCACCGATTCTTTGTGTATTCCACTGATTTGAGATTTATAAACAAACGATATGTTGGATTGTTCGATGGAGGTTTTTCAATGCTTGGAGGTTTGTTGCCTATGTACTACTCATGGCCTCGAAATCTCTGTTGGAAATGCCCACCTATTTATATTTTTCATCTGTTTAGAACTGCCCGATAATTAAGGAGATTAGACAGCAACATATAAATTGGGCTATTCGTACAGTGAGAGGGGGGATAGCAGAGAGTAGTGCATAATTGGAGATCAGAGCAGTGGCACCTGCTCTTGACAGGTGGCCGAAACTGTTCCTCAGCAATTAGGAGGTTCTGAGAAGGTGCAAAAGGCCCAATTATCCAAATTGGGTGTTTAGATAGGCATTTTGCATGATTTTTTTGCCAGGAAGTCAGTGGTGTTGTTTCTTTCTAGAGATGGGCTCTCGATTTGCCATCTATCTTCCAGCTTGGAGGTATAAGGATGTTTATGTAAAAATATGCTTGTACTTATCTCTTTCAATGCCATTTAATGAATGAAGGCCTCCCCACTATTGAGTAGGGCCCGAAGATGTAGTACAAATTGGACGAACTCTGTAATCAAATCTTTGTGTCTTGATCTCATGTGTGATTATGTCATTTTAACTTCGTTTTATATGCTTATGTTCCATGATTTTTAAGTGCTATGTTATATGTAATTCTGATACATATATAAGCAAAAAAATCACGGATCAACCATTCTTCAACTATCTGCGCTCTCCTTCATGCCCTCAAATATTTGGCCTTCCGGAAGTCATTTGCGTCTATTTGTTCAATATTTTCATAGCTCCCACTCAGGTAGCATCACTCTCATGAGGTCCTTCCCCTAGTACCAGGGCTTTAAGCTACCATGGGCGGGTTCTGGAATACCAACAAGTTCTCTTCTACCATCAAAACCTTAACCCACAATGGAATTTCCTTCATCAGTCTTCCCCGCAAGCCTGACTTGAACACGACCTCAACCTTAGAGAAAGATTGATGAAGCTTTACATTAAACTCAATAATATACCCCTCTAATGTGGTCTGCATGCATAAATCAATAGCTTGTGTCAAATATGTGTCAAGTCGATGGAGTTCAATAAGATCTGCTTAAGTCCAGGTACGAAGAGATCGGCTTTGTCCGCTGGTCTTTTCTTTTATTTTCAATCTCCCCAACCAATTGTAAAGCTCCTCTAAGAACTTGCACCAAAAGATCTTGTATTGATTGCTTGCATGTTTTGCGTACAAAATTTCTTCCTTTAGCCGCTTCGCACTTCGACAACGGAGTTGATCTTGTTAAGAAGCAAACCACTCTACTTGTTCATGCCACCAATCTTGCAGGTCCTTCTTAAATATTCTCGACACCATATTCCAAACACCTTTGGAATTTTTCAAGTCCCAACAACAAAACCATTTGTTGGCAGAAAAATGATGAATGGGTTGAGACCTTAGGTTCAGGCATGAGGGCCAACAAAAGCTTCATCATAGTCTAGCGTAACACCGACATTTTCACCCTATTCGGGAAGAATAAGGCGTCTCACCTGAGGTGTGTCGTGACCTTACTTTGTTAGGGGTTGGAATATGGTATCGAGAGAAACCACATAAAGGCTATCAACACCCAGTAAACCCAAAACTAGAACACCAAAGGTGCAATCAGGACAACTTAAGCATTCAATAAGAAAATATATTGTGCATATGCACTCATAATAAAAAATTTAAAAGGCCACATCAAATCACACATGAAGATTCTCATATAACCCTGTAACTCCTTCTTCCATTAGATTCAACAACATTACAACAATACATCAGGCTTGAAGGCCTTGTTGAGAGAACATAAAATAACATAACAAGTTATTACACGAGCAAGATGAGATAGAATAGTGCGGGCTCAATAGGTTCCAGGACAACATTTTGGTGTACTCCTTGCTTTTCTCGCTAGCTTTTCCCTTCGGCCTTCTTAAATCTTGTGCTTGCTTGGACTGCTACTTCTTCCTTGGATGCTCTGCTTTTCCCTCTTTCAGCTACCTCTATTACTCGGTTGTGTCTGCTTCCTTAGTTGTCAGCATTCCTTTCAGCTCGGTTGTGACTACTTGAGTCCTGATTTCTCTGGCTAGTCCTCTGCAACTACTAGTCTTTGGCGGGTCCCTTCTCCTTCTCTCGATGCCTTCTATGTGGGTTACCTTTGGTCAAAATGTGGTCAATATTCAAAACATGTCACAACTTAGCTCTCAAAACGAGGACCCAACAAGCCCCGACCACAATCCATAGACTCGTCCCCGAGTCAATCATTTGTCAACAATGGCGGTGTTGTTGGTGCTTCCTGTTGTTGCGGTGCTTCTTCTTGTGCTACTCCTCCTTGATTGATTCCTTCAAACGAAGGACCCAATAAGTGAGGCTCTACTATTGAATCCCCACCATCCAAACAACTTTCAATCTTCATCATTGATTTGTTTTGGGGACCATACACTCTATCCATGCCTCACTCTTGGCGCTTGGTCTTAGTGTTTTAGTCCTATGGACTATGATCTTAAGCCTAACCCTAAAAACTCTCGAGCTTCCAGCTGGTGCATACATATACGAATATAAGTATAACATCATGCTATCCTTCCTGAGCTTAGCCTATCCTCGGCCTTGCGCAACTCTTTAAGGGGTTATATATGTGAAATGCAAAGCGCGCATATAAGTTCATTAACCCTCACGAGCTTATAATAAATTTTCCTTTATAATGTATAAACATACATAGCATGACACTATCCTACCCGAGCTTGCAATATACAAGGTCAACTCAACCTCTGTGTGTGTGTATATATTATATATATCTATATATATATATATATATATATATATATATATATATATATATATATATAGTGTATGTATATATATATATATATATATATATATTTTGAGCTATCCCTCCCGAGTTTTGGTGTGAATACCAACCAGACTTGGTCATATATACATATGTATGGATTTATATAAATAGAGTTTTCTCTCTTGATCTCATAATTCAAGAATTATGGATGGATAGCCAAACCATTTCAATTAGACTTCAACTTAGTATAACAAAGATATACCCTTCTCCCATATTCAGGTCATATACTCATCTCTCAATATAACACGACTATGCAAGGCTAATGGAAGGTGACCCAACCAGTTGACTTACCTTGACGAGATAAGATCATTTGAACCACTCAAACCAGTCAACTTACCTCGACTAGAGAATACCAATAGAAGTGACTCAAACCAGTCAAATTACCTCAACTGGATAAGATCAGTCTAATTAACTCAACCTAGATGACTTTATCTATATATCTACATATGTTCATTTTAAACACATTCCTTACTTGCTTATATTCGTGTTTACGTACATATAGACATTTTATCTCTTCTAAGATTTGGTAGGCCTGCCATTCTTTAACGACATGACAAACATAACCAAGATCTGCCCATCTTGTTCACACTTAAGCTGATTATACCTATTTCAGGCTCTAATAACTTAGAGATTCATATAACATCTAGTACCAATATGGCACATTAAACAAGCTCATGAACGCATACGAGAGTTCATTCATTTACTCAAGAATCACATAGGAAATCATCATTCCTCATTCGTGCTGGACATCACATTCCTCAACTTAGCATTACCATTTTAACTATCACAGTGAACATGTATACAATATAAACACTTATCTTATAATAGGAAGTTTGGGAACCGAGATTAGGACTACAACTCTCCACCCAACCATAAACAAGTTGCAACCAAGTATTTCTTACAATTTTCACGCTCTGAGCTAGATTCTAGAGCTTGAGGAGAAGTGCTTTCAAAGTAGCAAACCGACGATATCAGCTTAAAAAAGGTGTTCCAAGCTACACTGCCTTCAACCACTAGCTATCAAACTAATAAAATAAAGACAATGAACTACTTCACTGTCATACAACCATCATCAACTCAAGAAATTAAACCAATGCCATTAGCTAAAATATAGATATAAATAATGTAAATATAAATAACAATAACACATTATGAATAGTAATTAATTAGTAATTAGTTAGTGAAGAGGTATGTCCCTAAGGACATGATCATACATAAAGGAACACTTGCCTAGGGTATATAAGTAGGCCCTCACCCTCATTTATAATAATCTCACATCATTTTTTTTATAATATTCAATATATAGTTACTTGTCCTACAATGGATGTCTTTGTCATCGAAGTATTCTGAAGATTATTTATGCGTATACAAACTTTGTTCATTACAATGGTATTAGAGCCACGTATGATCTAGCCTTTGGCCATCAATTTCGTCAACCTTGTTGCCATCACAATTTAAGTGTTTCGCTACATAGTGGGAGGTTCTCCATTCTGCCAAAGCCACTATCAAGCCTTTGGCCATATATATATATATATATATATATATATATATATATATATATATATTGAAGGAAAAAAAAATCAAGTTAAAAGAAAAAGGTCAAATATATTTAAAAGATAAAAATAAAAGAAAGAGAGAGTTTATAAAAGAAAGAAAAGAAAATAACAAAGTTAAAAAATATATATTAAAAAAAAGGAAATGCATTAAAAGAAAAATCTATATGTATATGAAAGCATTGAGAATTATAAAAATAAACAAAAGAGATTTATTAAAAAAACATTATTAACAAAAATCAAAATAAATAAAATCAAAAGAATAAAAAAAAGGGGTTAAAGATAGTTGACAGGTCGGCACAGGTTGCACAATCGTTAATGCCAAAGTTGTCGACACATTTTTCATAACCATTGATTGACACACAAAAACTACCATATTGACCCATGCAAGTCTACATAAACTTTCTTCTCATTAGTTATAGATCTGTCGCACAAGTTCCATCGTTGTTTCGTCGGCCACAATGACCAACCCGCCTATCCCAACAAAACCTTGCAATGACCATAATATAGCCACACGATGTCTTATGCCATGCCTATTTCAACAATATACCTTGTGATGTTGTAGTGATTTGACTGCATTCTCCATATACCCTGTGACACTATAGTCCATACGATTGCATTTTCGTATAATTCATACCATTCTACGTACTACTGCATTACAAATTGGTGGCAATCGGATTTTCGTTATCTCATGGCTCTTCGTACGGTCATGTTTGTCCACCCATTGTAAATTTAGTTTTTGGAAGTCACATTGGTCTTGTTGGAAATATTATACATTTATAAAAAAAAAAAATGTAGGACAATCAATGCTTCTTTTTTATCAACTTCAACACTTATCTTCCATAATCGAAGCAATATCTTTGTTTCTCTCCACCTTATTGAGACAATCTCGGGTGGAACTTTAGAAAACCTCATTGCCTACTGATTTCACCTATCCCCCTAATGTTCGACACCAACACAAGTTTTCACATTAGTGGTGTATTGTATGTTATGACCATTACAGTTCTCTCATTTAGTTGAAGATCCATGTGTCACTTCCCTCAGCAATGCTTTGTATCTAATGCACGGGGGCACCCAATTTAGTTTATTTGACAGAGACGCCCTTGAGGGCGAGAACATTTCTCTTCTTTAGTTGACATCACATTAGTCATTCAACACTAATTTGGAAGGATTTTCCTGTGTATTTGTAATCTTTTAGTAAAATTCATAATAACGAGCATGGGAAATGCCCACCTCATATAAACACTTTTGTATCAACAATTCTTCTGAACATGGTTTTCTTTCGGTTCTCATTAAAAGTCCTTTCCTTGATCACCTCCACAACAAGTTTCCCTCTCTCAAGAAGTCGATAATACTCATCATTGGGAACAACAAAACATGGTGTATTTCAGCTATATGTTTTCTCCTAACCTCATACATTAGGGGACAATATTTATTATGAAAAATGGTGCCCTCATTTGTACATGAAAAACGACACTCAAAGTCAGTAAACAACATGTACAGAGGACACAATTTAAGCTAAAAACATTATGAAAGGAAAAAATTAAAAGGTTTTCCTAAAGTTGGTTTAAACAATCAACCCTCGCGGGTACTCTAAAGACATTTTAATACACCCTCACGGAATTTTCTTCGATAGTTGCGAGTGTCGCATAAGGTACAATCAACACGTCATAAACACATTTGATTGAAGTAGACTAAATATCCTCAAAAGACATGGATGACCATTCAATCCTTAAGGTTCAAGAAGCCTTAATTGAAGGAGTTTGGTAGCTCACATTTAATTTATGATCCAAAGAACCTCATTGATGAGCCAAACAAGGGAGAGAGCATTCAAAATTTCTATAAATGTAAAATGATGGAGAGCCAAAAAAATAAGAAGAAGTTGTGAATTATTATGCTGCCAAAATTGCTCCAAAGAAATCAAACATCCCAATGTTAAGAGGATTCCCCGATTGAGAGATTTTATTCTTTGCTTCTTTGAGAGAGCGAGAGCTTGCAAAAGAGATTGAAAAGGGGAAATTCTTGCTGAGAGTTAGCACCATTGCTAAAAAAAATCTCATCAAAAATCCATTTGTAACTCTTCCACTACCAACAATCAATAAAGAGGACCCTTTTCCCATAACTTTGTTGATTTGTTTTACTTCATGGGCTTATTTAAAGACTTTTTATATTAGTTTTGTTTTATGCATTGTTTTCATTCAATTCAATGCTTGGTTTTGACCATGTTTAACCACTAATTTCATTCATTGTGTGTGTATCTTCTTGTAGGATTCAACTAGCTATAAGATAAGAGAATTTGGGACACTTTTGCTACCAAATTCGACACATAGGAGTTGTCATTCTTCTTGAAGCAAACCATTGTCGAAGAGATCCTAAGGCTATGTAGGAGTTCAAAGGGGGATTGTTGCATATTTTGTCTTCCCATATTTTGATATCCCTTCCATTGCTAGGACTTTTATAGAGGAAGTCTTTCAGTAGCAAGAGGGAGTTTTCACACAGTTTCCACGTGGAGGAGCTAGGTATGGAGGGGATTTCATTCTCAAAAATCTCTTTTCTGAGGAAGTTTATATAGTTCCTTTTATAACTTGTTTCCACCAGGTTGACTTCGCTGTGATAAGTCTCCACAAGAGCTTGGAACCCAAGGCTTTATTCAAAAAATCAGGCCTTCTGATTCCAATTCCTCCTCTTTCATAAGTAGTTGTTGCCTCTTCTTTTTTTTTGTTTTTTTTTTTTTTTAGATCATCCCCATTTCCAGAAGAACTTCCTTATCAAAATCTTCATTTGCTTTAAGATTTGTGTTGGAGCTTATAACATTGTAAATTGATAAATGGGGAGAGAAGAAAGGACTGACTTGATGAGAATGGTTCAACCGACTAAATTAAGCCATTGGGAACCCCATTTATTTATCTTCTTCTTCATTTTTTCAATCTTTCCCAACCATACTTTTGATTTGGGAGAAGTATTAAATGTGGGCATATCGAGGTATTTGAATGATGTCCAATCCACTTTATAGGAAAATTTGAATATCTGAGACATTTGACTCGAGAGGTTAGGATGAATGTTCCATCCTAATAAACAACTCTTTCTTTTATTTTCCAACCCTCCAGAGGCTGAAAGAAAAGAGTCTATGATAATTTTAAACCTTTGAGCCATGAATAGAGATGCTCCTCCTAGAAGAAAAGTATCATCCGCGAACTAAGAATGATTAATTTCCTTGATTCCTATTTAGAAGAAAATGCCATGGAATCTTCCTATTCTTCTTTCCTTTTCTCGATCCCTTAGCAAAGCTTCTTCAATAATGATATAAAGAGAGGGGGACAGGGGAAAACCTTGACGATTCCCCTTGTTTCTTGGAAAACCACTTGGCTTGCCATTTATTAACATTGATATCCACAACTTTCTTATGCATGCTTTCACTAAATTTACAAAAGTGTTAGAGAATCCAATTTTTTTAAGCACAAAAAATGAACGAAACGTGATACCCGATAAAAGGTATTAACAATGTCTAGTTTCAAAACAAAACCTCTTTCATTTATGATTTGTATAGAATGTATTGCTTCCTACAAAAGGAGGATGTTTTCCACTATCTAATGATGTTGCAAGAAGCCCCCTTTATTTTCAGAGATTAAATCGGAAAGGATAGGCTTGAAGAGATTTGCCAAGATTTTATTCAATATTTTGCAGGAGGCATTACAAAGGGAGATGGATCAGAATCATTCAAGAAGTGAGATTCTTTTCTTTAAGGATTAAAGTTACAAAGGTAGAGTTAGTGCTTCCACCTTCTTTTTTTTTTTTTTCGTTGCCCCTGTGAGGATTTTTAAAAGGTCATTCTTTATAATTGCCTAGGTTTCTCAGTAGAAAGAGATTGAGAATCCATATGGTTCTAGGGCTTTATCGAGATGCATTGACCAGATTGTAGACCAAACCTCCTCTTACTGAGTTAGTTCTCACAACATTGAATTCCGCTTCTGAGTGATCACTGTTGGGACATTTGCGAGGGCTTCCCCAAAAGAAGTCAGTTCTGGGTCTATTGAAAGAAGTTAGCTGAAATAATGGGTTGCTTTTGATTCAATGTCTTCTAAATCTGCTAAGAGATGCCCTTACTCATTTTGATGGAGCTTATGTTGTTTTTTTATCTTCAGGCTTTATGCTAGTTGCGAAAGAAGTATGTGTTTTTATCCCCAGATTTAAGCCATAGGCTTCGTGATTTGAACCTCCATTTTTCTTCCTTATCTATACAGTGGTGGTAGTGCCTCTAATATATTTATCTTTCCTTTTCCTGAAGAGAATATGTTTCCTCTTCTATTATAAGTCTTTTTGTATATCTTCCAATTCTTGTCGAAGTCTTTTTTTCTCCTTTTTGGCTCCTAAAAGTCTGTCTTGGCCTAAGCTTTCAAATTTTGCTTTGTTCTTTTTAATCCAGTCTCCCATATAAAACTTGGTGACCCTTCTACTTTTGCACTCTAAGTGTCCCTTATTAAGGACATGGCTTGCTCCTATTGTAACCATAAAGGGTTGTACATGAAGGATAGGGGCCTAAGATTTTTTTTTTCTACTAAAAGAGATCATGACTGGTTGGTGGTCGAAGATTGAAAATGTCAAAAATTTTGTGGTGATATTTTTTGGACCTCCTAGATAATCATAGTGGACAAGGAATCGATCCAGACATGATTTAATATTCTTGGGTCCTAATATTCAATTGTTCCAAGTGAATCTACCATTAGTAGGCTTGGCATCTACTAAACTATGATCAATCATGATTACTTCCAATTTTTCTCTTGGAGGCTTAGGAGAAAAGGAGCCCCCTCTTTTTTCCTCTTGACTTAGAATGAGAATAAAATCGCTTGCTATTATACAATCTTTGGAGGAGAAGATATCTAAATAATAAGAAAGGGAGTGCCAACATGCCCCTTTGTCCCTGTAGTGCACCAAGAATATAGGTTGATGATTTTGTAGATTTGGCTTGTGCCTTTATATCTCATAGTGGAAAGAAGCCAATGTGTTTTGCATGGTTTTCCAAGAGATCGAATTGATTTTCATCCCATATGGTGTAAAGGTCCCTTGAGGCTCCCCTTGTGATTAATACCTTGCCTTAATATTCTTTGTTTATTTTTTTTAATAAAGGAGTGATATCTTCCTCTGAAAGTTTTGTCTACTGAATCATTAGGATATTGGGATTTCCGACCTTTGTTAGGTCCTTGATTTTATTTATTTTCATTGCATTTCCCAATATCTACAATTCCAGGAGACTACAAACATTATTTACTGAATCTTATTTCAGCTAACTTCTTTTAATAGACCTTGAACCGACTTCTTTTGGGGAAGCCCTTGCAAATGTCCCAACAATGATCACTCATGAGCATGATTCAATGTTGTGAGAACTAATTCAGGAAGAGGAGGTTTGGTCTACAATCTAGTCAATGCATCCTGATAAATCCCTAGGATCGAATGGATTCCCAATGTCTTTCTATTGATCAACCTGGGAAATTATAAAGAAAAACCTTTTAAAAATCCTCAGGGGGGCAATGAAAATCAAAATTAGGTGGAAGCACTAACTCTATCTTTGTAACTTTAATCCTCAAAGACAATAATCTCACTTCTTTCGATTGATTCTGATCCATCTCCCTCTGTAATGCATGTAGAAATTCATTGTAGATTCAAACTGCAGATTGTAACATGCTAAAACAATTGACTTGAATCCACTCTACTCATCAACGGAAACAACAAACGATTGATGAAATCACAAATCATATAAAAGAAAAAAATCAATCACACATAACACAATAATTTTATGGGGAAAGCCTCAACTAAAAACCTGTGTTGTCTGTATATTGCATTAACTAGAAGATTTGAGAAGAAAATACCATTCTTGTTCAACTGAACAATCTCTGCACAAGTAACATCTATCTCACTGCTTCACAAACCAGCTCAAGCTAATCCTTAGCCAAATCTGTTGCCTGCAAAGCCCCTACTTCCTTGTGTTGTTCCCTCAGGAATTATCCCATATTTAATTGGGAAATTCCTCACTCATAATTGCATAATCCATGCATAGGCCTTCCTCTGATTGCATGCATCATTGGTTTAATTTAGATGATTTTTCAACTGATAGTACAGTATCCTTGAACTCTAATCCCAAATGGGTCTTTCTCAGAACCGACATGCATGGGTTATTTATGAGTGAACTATCAATTATTTGATTGATCACTGGATGTGAATTAAATCCAATTTAATTCACTTGACCTCTCACTAGTTCCTCCATCAGTCAGAACTAGTTTAACCAAATTTAACTCTGTTAAATTGAATTAAATAATTACAACTCAATAAGAACTCAACTTGGGCCCCTAAAATTTAGGGATCACTCTACATGACTCTAGATAGACTCCCATCTCTGATTTACCAAGCCAACTAAATCAAATTAATTTAGTTAACTGTTACAAGTTACTATGAGAATAGAAGTACAATTTAATTCAAGAACAAAATTAAATCAAGATCTTTCTTGATGTTATTTTCAACATTTCTGGTTGCAATTTTAACACTCCCTCACAACAAGAAAGAGATTCATATATATCTCGATCAAGTAGCTTTTGAATGTTCTGCATGCAACTCTTGTCACTATTGTTGTTGCTACTGCAACATCTACAACTAAAAGGTATCCAAACAAAATAAAATGAATCAATTGTGTCTCCAATTGTCTACTAGGAAAAAAATTGTTGTTGTTGACTCTGCTAATGAGCCTCATGCTCTACTGTCAACACTGCTATGCACTCCTTAGTATCTAACTAACATTGATCCTCCTTCTACTGAATAATGTGGGGACCCCGTAGCAAGGTAATTATCCATGAGACAAACACACCGCAATGGACCCTGCCCAAATTTCTGTAACTCTTGGAACTATTGCTTCATATCGCCCCACCTCACACTGGGAGGTATAACTGCATGCAAAGCGAAATCTAATCTACTCATATTGTTGTTGCTACTGCTTTGTTGTTGCTTTTGCGCTACTGTTGCAACTACTACAATAATGAGTCTGATCCTCCCATATCCTGAAGTACTAGCTTCAGAAGGGTTGCTCCCTCTGAAACTAGACTCCCTCTGAGTCTCAATCCCCCTATGGGAAATGTCTGTACTCCTCAATCTACCAATGTCAATGATCACAACTCTTTTTTGTGTCACTAAATATTGGCTCACTGATCTACCCACTAGCAACCTTCTAATTCCATTAAGAAGTATGCACACAGGGTCTTTTGAATCTGCCCTGAACTAGAGCTTCATCAATATGCAATTCAAAATTCATGATCTAATGCGATTCCTACTCTTATAGTGATTCATACTTCAATACCATGTAGAAATTTCTTGTAGATTCAAACTGCAAATTGTAATATGCTAAAACAATTGACTTGAATATACTCTACTCATCAACAGAAACAATAAATGACTGATGACATCACAAAGCATATAAGAGAAAGGATTCCATCACACATAACACAATAATTTTTTGGGGAAAGCATGCGCTAATAACCCATGCTATTTGTATATTGCATTAACTAGAAGATCTGAGAAGAAATAACAATTCTTGTTCAATTCGAACAATCTCTGCATAAGTACAATCTATCTCACTACACAAACTAGCTTAAGCCAATACTTAGCCAAATTTGTTTCCTGCCAAGCCCCTACTTCATTGCGATGTTCCCTTGGGAGTTAGCCCATATTTAATTGGGAAATTCCTCACTCATAACTCTACAATCCATCCATAGGCCTTCCTCTGATTGCATGCATCATCTATTTAATTTAGATGATTTTACAACTGATAGTAGATTGTCCCTAAACTCTAACCTCAACTGGGTCTTTCTCATAATTGACATACATGAATTATTTATGAGTGAATTATCTGTTATCTGATTGATCACTACATGTGAATTAAATCCAATTTAATTCACTTGACCTCTAACTAGTTCCTCCATCGATTAGAACTAGTTTAATTGAATTTAACTAAGTTAAAATGAAATAAATAATTACAACTCAATAAGAACTCAACCTAGGCCCCCAGAATTTAGGGATCACTCAACATGACTCTAGATAGACTCCCCACTCAAATTTACTGAGCCAAGTAAGTTAGCTTAACTTAGGTAACTGTTACAAGTTGCTATGAGAATAGAATTACAATTTAATTCCTAGTTTAATTCAAGGACAAAATTAAATCAGGATCTTTCTTGATGTTATTTTCAACATTTCATGTTGCAATTTTCAGTAATGCCTCCTACAAAATATTGACTAAAATCCTCGCAAATCTCCTCAAGTCTATCCTTTGCGATTTAATCTCTGAAAATCAAGGGGGATTCTTGCAACATCATTAGATAATGGAAAACATCCTCGTTGTGCAAGAAGAAATACACTCTAGCTAAATCATAAATGAAAGAGGTTTTGTTTGGAAACTAGACATTGTTAATGCCTTCGATCGGTTACCGCATTCCTTTCTTTTTTCTGTGCTTCAAAAATTTGGATTCTCTAACTCTTTTGTAAATTTAGTGAAAGCATGCATAAGAAAGCTGTGGATATCAATGTTAGTAAATGACAAGCCAAGTGTTTTTTTTCCAAGCAACAATGGGACTTCATCAAGGTTGTCCCCTGTCCCCCTCTCTTTATATCATTCTTGTAGAAGCTCTGAGAAAGAATTAGGAAAAATAAAGAAGAATAGGAAGAATCCATGGCATTTTCTTCTATGGAGGAATCAAGGAAATTAATCCTTCTGAGTTCGTGGATGGTACTCTTCTTCTAGGAGGAGTGTCTCTATTCTTGGCTCAAAGATTTAAACTTCTCCTAGACTCTTTTCTTTCAGCGTCTAGAGGGCTGGTAAATAAAAGAAAGAGTTGTTTATTAGGATGGAACATTCATCCTAACCTCTTGAGTCAAATGTCTCATATATTTATATTTTCCTATAAAGTGAATTGGACATTATTCAAATACCTCAAGATGCCTATCTTTAAGACTTCTCCCAAATCAAAAGTATGGCTCAGAATGATTGAAAAAATGAAGAAAAAGATCAATCAATGGGGTTCCCAATGTCTTAATTTAGTCGGTCGATTAATACTCATCAATTGAATCCTCTCCTCTCTTCTCATTTATCAATTTACAATGTTACAAGCTCCAACAAGAATCTTAAAGCAATTGGAGATTTTGATAAGAAAATTCTTCTGGCAAGGGGGATGATTTGAAACAAAAAAAAAAAATCATCTCATAAACTGGTCCAAGGCAAAGACTACTTATGAAAGAGGGGGACTTGGAATGAGAAGGCCTGATATATTGAATAAAGCCTTAGATTCCAAGCTCTTATGGAGACTTATCACAGGGGAGACAACCTAGGGGAAACAAGTTATAGATGATGTTATCCTCCACAATGTCTCGGGCTGAGATGAATCGATGAGGTAACCAAAAACCACGCTTTTAGTTTGGTATCTTACCCTACCAAACTAGAGAGGGCTTTCTCTATGAAATCACAACCAAGAGATGACTAGAATATAAAGGATTTTAGGTTAGATAGCTAGGCATAGGTGGGTTTTGGAAAATTTAGGGTTTTGTTGCTGGATAAGGGAGAAAAACCAGGTAGCTAGGTCAGCAAGATCAAAAGGTTACAACAACAAATATACAAATGAGCAAGGTAGCAATACTTTTGTGATGGATCTTAAGATTTGTCGGTGTAGTATGGTGTTCAGAAGAAGCATAAAAGTCTTAATGAGCATGAAACATGAATTCATTAAGCAATAGAGAAAGTAACATATACTAATTTTCCATAAAAACAAAGCTTAATGTAAAGAATTCTATTTATAAACTGTAAGGAAAACCATTGAAGAGTTGATGAATGGAAAGAGAAGATGAATATCTTTCATATAAAGTGATAACAAAGGAAAAACAACACCACAAATTTACTGCACACGAATTCTTAGATAATAGTTGCAACCTGTATCCTTAGATTTCCAGAAAATGTCCAAGTACAAGCTACAATAGTTCTCTCCTCTGATGTCCAACCATTCAAATCACTTAGAAAATGATACATATAGACTAAAACATCATTTCCCTACTCTCAGGGATTGAATCCATGACTTGTGGAGCTGTTCCTCAAAGGTCTCAACCAAAACCCTAATGACTAGGGAGGTTAAAACAAACCCTCCATATAGTAAAACTGATTCATTTGACCAAAACAAAAGACTTACTAGCATGTATCTACCTCATTTGAATTTCATCTAGCATAATTAAATCTTAGTTACATAATTAAATTCTCATTTACATCTTTACATAGGTAAAAATTCAAATCAGGTCAAACTGTAGATGAAATTCAACCTCCTAGAAAAAGCGTAGCGTGGCCCAGGAAAAGCGTAGTGTGAGATTGCATGCTACTTTTGGAGGCCTTCCTGAACTCCAAATTGAGCTCATGATATATCATTGGAAATATATTTATGTATGATACACAATGGAGTCCTCAAGAACTAAAAAAGACCAAGTATTTCCCCTCAAAAGTCAATTCTCCCAAGACTGGTCAAAAAGCATGGCGTGGCCTCCAAAAACAGGGCATAAAGGTGTTTTTAAGGTGGTTTTTGGGCATTTTCTTCATGTAAAAGCTGATGAATGAAGAATCCAAGTGCCCAAAGCCAATGTAGAAGTCAAACTACACTACATTTTTTGCAGGTTGACTATGCTAAAACTGCAAAAAACTCTATAAAAAAAATTGTTCCAAAATTCTCCAAAATTGATATGTAAGGCCACCAAGTGATGTGTTATCCTATGAGGGAGGCATCAACAAGAAAATATAATTTTTCCTTCCCTTTTTGCTTCATTAGGGTTTCATTTAGCCTTGCTTTCATTTGCTTGAATTTGACCTTCAATATCATGTTCCTTGTGTAATAATGGGCAACCATGTGTTTCTGAAGTCTGTCCCTGTTTGCCTTCTTAAGAAGCTTCTCTAAATTATCATTGACTTTGCCTAGCCAATATTCCTTGTCTTGATCAATTTCCCTGTCAATAAGCTCATTCACCGTGATCTGCTGCCTTTATTCCTGAAGTGCCTTCTTAGAGCCTTTTGTCTTTGATTTTTACCCTTAGTCTCCTTTTGCAATTTCATGATATGTTTCTCTTGAAGCATCCTGTCAACCTTCAGCTGCATGTTTTCCTGTTGTAGGCATGCTACCAAAGCATTTGCCTCTGTCAATTTGTCCTGTAAGCTTTTGAGTTCATTATCCTTGTTCAGTATAGGCTGCTCAACTGTCTTAAGGTCCTCATTGCCCTTTAAAGTAGTCTCATGATGCAAAAGTGATCCCTGTTGTGTTGATGTAGAAGGGTTGGCCCTTCCACAACCTGTGGAGAAAACACAAGCATGTTTCTTCTCTGATAAGTCTTCACCACTTTATCCTTACCTTTTCTTATTTTTCATTACATACCTACTTGATGAGCCAATTTCTATTTGAGTAGGGGGTGCTGAGGATGAAGTAGGTTTAATAGGCTGGTTGGAAGAAGGCAAAAAAAATCTCTTCTCCAATGAATGTCTCCCAGTCAATGTTCAACTGCTTAAGATGATTAAGGACAATAATCTTGATAAGGGAGTGATGAAAGAGACTATTTTGGTGTAGCTCAAATTTCCTATGTTGCACTTTGTATGACATATTTTCTATGCTTCTGTAAAGATAATAGGGTATGTTGAGTAGTTTTACCCTAGTGAAATGCATAAGTAGTCTTATGTGATAGCCATAGAGTCTAGAGAATCTCCCTTCACAAGTGAGATACTTAATTATGATCTTCATCAAGGGTGAAAACTTGTCAAGGATCTGGCCAAAAGGAAATATCTTCTTGATGTTATCTTTGTTTGGAGCTTTGAGGTAGGGTTGATATAGTTGAGCATCTAATTCCTCAGTCTTGAACCACTTTTCACCAATGTTGGGTATCCCAGTAGCTGTTGCTAAGATATCAACTAAGATAAAAGAATGTGACACCTCCAATTGTGACCTTATCTTTTCTAAGGTTTGTGAAAAGCAATTTGGTCAATTCAACATGGTATTGAACCTTTTGCACCAACTTACAAAACTCAAGACACCCTAAATGTTGAAAACATTGTTTGGTAATTGGTGAAGATGTCAACTCTTGTGTATTTTATGGTTCATATCTTGACACTTTCCCTCCTTTGTTGTAAGTTTTCTTCTCCTCCTCCATAGTAGACTGTGATAGCAAACCCTAGGGACAATAATAGGGGAAGGGAAAAAAGGAATGGGATGATGGGGTTAGAGAGTAGGAATGAGTGTAAGAAAAATTTAGGAGGTGGGGAGAGATGTTAGGGATCTTAGGGAAGTGGAGGGAGGTTGAAAGGATGAGGGAATAGGGATAGGGAATTTTTACACACGTCTATACTTAGAAAACTGCTAAAAGCATAGTGAGTAGGGGTAGGTTTTTGGAATATGTCTCAGGGGATGAAAATGATAGGGTTCAGGGTTTTATGGATGTATTTAGGTGTGTAGAAGGTTAGGGTATAACAAGAGAGGGATTTCTAAGGTTTACAAATTGAAAAAGGCAGTCTTCAAGAAAATCATAGCGTAGGAGCCAATGAGAAGTTTCCACACCATAAGAGTTGATAAACTGAGTGAAAGAGAGTGTGAGAGGCTTAAACTTACTTGTTTGACCCTTGATAAATCTTGTGCTAAGCTTGGAGACCTTATGCAACCATTTAGAAGCCTTTTACCACAAAGCGTAGCACTACTGCAAAAAACGCAGTGAAAGAAGGAAAAGCGTAGCATGCAGATGGAAAAGTGTAGTGACTGGAGAAAAGTGCAGCGCCTGGGGGAAAACCACAATAACTGAGGGAAAAGAATGATTTTTGAGAATGTATGGTGCTAAACTTATGAGGAAATGATGGATTATGGATGAGAGCTCTTTAGAAATGAAATGAATGAGAGAAACAAGAGCAAAATGATCTTTTGTAGCTTTGAGAAGTGGGGTGGCCCACCGTATATATTTATCACTTTTACTTTGGAAATCATGTACTTGTGAACCCTTTGAATAGAGCTTGATATTATTTGAAATTATTTTAAAATATTCTTTTGAATTGAAACCTTTTTGAACCATTTTGTATCACCTTTCCTTTACATGCCAATTTATGAATGGAATGAGAAATTCAATGACTGAAACCCTAGTGGCCTAATGGATGACAATGAATTGGATGAAAACCATGATAACGAGGCTGATATGACCATAAATCTTTTCAGGGATGGCACATCCAAATGCATAATTACAGTGAGCAAAACATGGCAATTTGTAAAGGATTAATTGAAAGCCTAGACACACTAAGCAATGACCAAAGTTTTTGAATGGAAGACCTAGTGAAATGATAAAAAAAATTGACCCTAAACCCTAATGGACATTCTGAAAGAGAACATTTGATCACTAGTGGGAGGCAAAACTGACTGACACTAATAGATGGAACTATATAAGCTTCCCCAGAAAAGAAATTTTTGAGAATGAAATCCCCTCCATACGTAGCTCCTCCATATGGAAACTATGTAAAAAATCCCTCTCACTGCTGAAGTACTTCTTCTATAAAAGTCTTAGCAATGGAAGGGATATCAAATTTTGGGAAGACAAAATATGCAACAATCCCCTTTGAACTCCTACCCAGCCTTAGGGGCTGTTCGACAATGGTGTGCTTCAAGACGAATGACAACTCTTATGGGTTGAATTCGGTAGCACAAGTGTCCCAAATTCTCTTATCTTGCAGCTATTTGAATCCTACAAGAAGATACACACAATGAATGAAATTAGTAGTTAAACATGATAAAAACCAAGCATACAATTGAATGAAAACAATGCATAAAACAAAACTAAAATAAACAACTTGAAATAAGCCAATGAAGCAAAACAAATCAACAAAGTAATTGGAAAAGGGTCCTCTTTATTGATTATTAGTAGTGGAAGAGTTACAAATGAATTTTTGATGAGATTTTTTTTAGCAATGGTGCTAATTCTCAGCAAGGCTTTCCCCTTTTCAATATCTTTTTCAACCTCTTGTTGTCTCAAAGAAGCAAAGAATAAACTCTCTCAATGGCGGAATCGTCTTAACATTGGGATGTTTGATTGATTTGGAGCAATTTTGGCAGCATAATAATGCATGTTTTCTTATTATTTTTTGGCTCTCCACCTCTTGCATTTATATAAATTTTGATCACTCTCTCCCTCCTCTGTCTCATCAATGAGGTTGTTTGGCTCATAAATGAAATGGGAGCTACCATCCTCCTTCAATTAAGGCTTCTTGAACCTCAAGGATTGAATGGTCATCCCTGCAATGTGAAGATATTTAGTCTACTTCAAGAAAATGTGTTTCTAAGGTGTTGACTATTCCTTTTGTGACCCCAATGACTATCAAAGAAAATGCCACGAGGGTGTATTAAAATGTCTTTAGAGCACCAACGAGGATTGATTTTTTAAACCAACTTTAGGAAAAACTTTTAATTTTTTACTTCCATAATGTTTTTAGCTGAAAACGTGTTATTTGTACATGTTGGTCACTGACTTGGAGTGTCATCTGTCATGTACAAATGAGTGCACCATTTTTTCATAATAGCAATTGTCCCCTAATGTATGAGGTTAGAAGCAAACATGTAGTTGAAATACACCATGTTTTGTTGTTCCCTATGATGAGTCTTGTCGACTTCTTGAGAGAGGGAAACTTGTTGTGGAGATGAGAAGGGGAAGGAATTTTACTAAGAACTGAAAGAAAACCATGCTCAAAATAATTGTTGATACAAAAGTGTCTATGCGAGGTGGGAATGTCCCATGCTCGTTATTATGACTCTGACTGAAAGATTACAAATACACAAGAAAATCCTGCCATATCAATTTTGAATGGTTAATGTGATGTTAGATAAAGAATAGAAATGCTCTTGCCCTCAAGGGTGTCTCTGTCAAATAGACTAAAGTGGGTGCCCCCATGCATCATATACAAAGTATTGTTGAAGGAGGTGTGCTCTGGAACCATGGGTCTTTGACTAAATGAGAGAACTGCAATGGTCATAATGTACGATACACTACTGATGTGAAAAATTGTGTTGGTGTCGAACATTAGGGGGATCAGTGAAATCAGTGGGCAATGAGGTTTCCTAATGTTCCACCTGAGATTGTCCCAATAATGTGGGGATCAACAAAGAGACTACTTCAATTCTGGAAGATAAGTGTTGAATTCGACAAAAAGGAAGCACCGATTGTCCGAAAAATTGTTCCGGGAAATCCATATGAAGTTGAGGTAGGTATTGTGACATCATGGGTCAAATTCGTTATAACATAGTGTGACAATATAGGAGGGGTATTGAAAATTGCCCGAGGTTGGAGCTATAATGTGAGTGGTGACATTCAAAACAATAACTCTGAGGGATAGGCTCCTGGGGTTGGGAGAATGTCCAGGGGAGGTATATGCATTTTTTGACTATCGCAGTGGACGAGTGAACAAATGTTGATCAATGATGTGAGTATGGTGTGAGTAGAACATGAGCTCCAACCAAGTGCGACTAGGGACTGTCACCGGGTAATTGACAAAAAATAAGAGTGATAACCCTTTTCCAAAAGAATCTTTGTACACTTAATAAAAGAATGTTAAAAGTAGTTTTGAATGTACAAACATAGAGATGGGTGCCCTAAGAGTATTATGGCCCGCTAAATTATGCAGGTGGGTATTTGCAAAGGGTGGTGACCCATTGGATGGTCTCTATGTGAGATGCATGAAACATATGTGTTAACACAAATGGTCTAATGTAATGTGTGGTTGGTAGGCCAAGTGCGGAATGCAATGGTGCATTCTTGATGACTCGAAAAGAACAATGGCCCCAGAGGAGGTGGTAAGAAAAAAGGTGAAGAAATAATATGAGGCTTATCTTCAAGTTCATGCAAATGAATGGCTCCAAGGCCACATAAAATGGGCATGGATATCGATAGTGTAATAGGAACTATTGAATGAGGTATTCCATGTGGGTGAAATCTCTATCAACCAATATGAAAGTTTACCCAATGTAAGTGGAGGGTGACGGTAAATGTGGTTGAGATGGTGGACCCTATGGTTGACTTCAGAGAAATGATACAAATACTTCAACTTGTTGATCCAAATAACAATATGACAACTGAGATCTTTTAGAAAGGCTTTGTAGTCATATTTATTGTAGAATGGAAACAATCGAAAATAAAATAAAATAACACACTTGAAAAAAATAAAAAAGAGGTAGAAATCCAAAATAAAATATGTAAAAGTTTCCAATGACAGGGACTATGCAAAATATTTCTTCAAAATAAAACCATTGATAGGAAGTGACTCAGACTATCCCTCCACGTTTCACTATCGAAAGGTGTTGGGACCCAACTTTTCTTTAATAGTGTAAGGCCCTAACCATAGCATTTAGAACTTGGTATGCTCCCCCTTGTCCTCATGAAACTTGTCCCACTTTAAAACCAGATCACTAACCTCAAGGTTCCTATTAGAAGAAGATTTGTTGTCAAACCAACATTTTACTAATTTTTTTATGTTGATTAAACTTGGTTTTGGCTTTATGTCTATCTTCTTCTAACCTTAGTAATTCATTGATCCTATTTTCCATAGCTCATGATTTGTTTTCCTACACACTTTGGAACAACTGAAGAGATGGCAGAAAAATGTGAGGTGGCAAAACACCTTCTTTGTTATAAACTAAAAATAAAGGGTAGTTTCCAATGGCAATTTTTGGAGTAACTTTGTCAACCCGTAGTGCATTAAACAAAGCCACGTGCCAATTTCTTTGGTTCTTAGATATAACCTTTTTTCAAAATTATTAGCAAATTCTTATTGGATGACTCAACTAAAGCATTCCCTTGTGTGTAGTAGTTTGTCACATATTTAATTGATTGCATATGAATCTAAATCATGTGATGATAAATATGACATGTTATCAAAAACCAAAGATTGAGGAATGCCAAAACATGAAATGATAAGAGTTTCAAGGAAATTTACAACTTGATTTTCATTCACTACATGAAGTGGTGCCGCTTCAACCAATCTCATGAAATAATCTATTGTTGTTATAATATACTTGTGTTGTTGGGCTGAAGTGGGATTGATAGAACTATAAAGTCTAAGCCCCATTATTTAAAGGGAGCTTCAATGGAAATATGTTGTAAGGGAAAAGTGAAATTACTTAACTTGCCAACAAATTTTTGGCAAGTATGACACTTTCTCACTAAGAAATAAGCATCTCTAAACAGGGTGGGCCAATAGTAGCTCAGCCCCAATACCTTATGAGCACTAGTCATGCCATCGAAGTGGCCACCAACAGATCCTAAGTTAAGTTCATTAAGAAATTTAGAGGTTTCCTCCTGCTCAAGACAACGAAGCAACACCCCATCGTAATTTTTCTTGAAAAGCACATCATTAATGAGCTGATATGGGGTAAACTTCAATTGTAATGCTCTTCATCGGATTGAATTTAGATGAGATGTAGTGGTACCATTTTTCTGATAAAACTTTAAGTCTGCATAACAAGAATCAAAGTCATAATCAGTACACAAAATTTTATTCAGAATAAAAGACATTTTATTGTCAAGAGAGGGGTCATCATAACTGATAAAATGATAATTAGTGGGAGAAACATATTCAACAGCAAGCTTGCAAAGACCTTCAACTTTAACAATTTGAGCAAATTTGATTTCAAGATCAAATTCTTGTAAGGTCATCATCCAATATATTGTTTTTTCACCTAGCTCCTTTTGAATAAACATGTTTATGAATGTAGGGTAAGGTACGATCACTTTTGTTGTAGACTTTAGCAAAGAAAAGTGAAAATGTTTGACTGCTTTATAGATTGTGAAAGCTTGTTTTTAAACTGGTGCATAATTTAATTATGCTCTTTTAAATGAGGAGCTCATAAATGAAACCATTTTTTTTGCATTTTGATCAGCTTTGTAAGAATTGCGACACAGGCTGAATTAGAGAAAAAAGTGTACAAAAGGAACTGTTTGGAAAAACCTAGGTTGATAAGAGCAGGTGATTTTGTGATGGCTTGTTTGATTGTATCAAAAGCCTGTCTTTGAGGATCTCCCCACATGAAGACAACATTTTTTTGGTAAAATCCTGAATTGCTTTAATGATCTCTAAAGAGTTGAGGATGAAGCATCTTCGAAAGTTGAGTTTAACCATAAAATATTGTACTGACTTCTTAGAATTAAGAGATGTTAAATAATTAATCGTTTTTGTTTTTTCTAGGTTAATCATAATTCCATCCTTTGAGACAATACATCCTAACAACTACCCTTCAGTAACTGCATAAAAATATTTTTTGGGGTTAAAGGAGATTCTTTTTTTTCTACATCTTTCAAACAAAATATTTAAATGTTGTAGGTGATAAGACCTTTGTTTTGAAAAGATGGTGACATCATCTAAGTATATGGCCACAAATTCATTAATAATTCCTGTATTAGTTATATCCATAGCATGCTAGAAAGTTTCCCCAACATTGATAAGTATGAAGGGCATCTCCTTGTATGCGAAAGTGCCCCATGGGGTCCTAAAAGCGGTTTTCGGGTGATTAGTAGGATTTGTGAGGACTTCGTTATATCCGGAGAAACCATCCAGGAAGGAAAACATCTCATATCCTGATGCACGCCATAGGATCTGTTCCATGGGTGGGAGTGGGGAATTATCTTTTTGATAGGCTTGATTTAAGTTTATGAAGTCTATGCAAAGACAAATTTCATCGTTTTCTTCCTAACAGGAACTAGATTAGTGACCCTCTGTGTGTCGCAAAGGAAAAATTATTTTAGCTGCTAAGAGTTTATTCAACTCTTGTTTCACGGCTAACTCCAGATTTGGGTGAATCTTCCTAAGATTTTTCTTAAAAGGTTTAGTCAGGGTTTTTATAGGAATGGTGTGTCTCATAATGTTTGGGTCAAAGGTCTTAAGATCGTCATATGTCCAAGAAAATACGTCCTTGTATTGCTTGACCAAGTTGATAAAATCAACTCTATATTGAGGTGAAAAATTGACTCCTACATTGACACACTGAGGATTTTCTTTAATTCCCAAATTTATGACTTCGGTTGACATGACAAAACTATTAGTTTTGCAATTAACCTTTTTGAATCTATCATGTAAACCATAAATATGTTCTAACCTTACACCAAACTTAGGTATTGGTTTTATCATTTTAAGTAGCTCATCAAATGTTTGTTGCCTAGTTTTATGCGATAAGTCTTGTAGGTTCTGCTCGTGTGTAACCTCATCAATGACTGAATCCTTGAAGGTGCCTTCCATATGTAGAAAATCAATGATTTTACTGTCATCATCAAATCCACGCCAATTAGAAATAATGTCTAATATAGAAGGTCTAAAAGTAGTTCGACAAAAAACACATCAAGATTGAAATTTTCTGCAGGAATTAATTTCAAATCAATATTTGGCATCAAATCAACTTCGTGATTAGCAGCTCTATGTATAAATTGAATATTGAAAGCTAAAAAGTTTGACATTAAATCCCATACCTCATTTTGGTAGGAGTTCAAATAAGATGAAAGGCAATGTATTGTATTTTTTGCCTGCCTGATAATTATCTCAAAATCTCCATAAACCTTTAGGCACTTAACTCCCAGATCGAGAGCCTTTTGTAGTCCTTGAATCAATGCTTCATATTTCACAACATTATCCATGCATTGAAACTCATGTATATAAGCTATAAAAAATTGTTTACCTTTAGAATCCAAAAGAACACAACATGCACCAACTCCTTCTTTTGACTTTGAGCCATCAAAATATAAGGACTAGACCTGAAACTCATCAAAATTGGACATATCACTGATATTAATAATTTCATGATGACAAATGACAACTTCTTTAATTTGCTTTTAGTTTGTTTGTTGTTCTAAATAAAAAATTACAACAAAATTAACAGTGAGATTGCCAAAGTAGGAATCAACATTTGTCAAATCAACTGGTTTTTGATGGCTCATTAATGTCATTGAGATAAGTGATTATGTGCTTCATATAAGGTTCTCGATTAATTTTGTTTTGATTAGGTTTGTATAAGTTTCATGAATAATATGACACTTATTCAACCGAGATTATCCTGATTATACACTATTGCGAAATGCATGCATAATACATAATCTCATCTACAGTTAATCATCAATATTGCAGAAGCAGAAACAATTGCATGCGAAGATAGAAGCATCAATCACACATAACACAATATTTTTCACAGGGAAAGCATGTCGCTAAAAACCCCAAACTATCTTTGTATTATATTGATTGAGATCATGTAACAGTACATAGTACAATACTAGCTCCACTGCTACACACAATACAGCACAGATCTGAATCAATCTCTGGCTCAAATCACCTCTGCTGCTTACCTGCCTCCATTGCGGAATCTTTCATAGAGAATGGATGAGAATCAGCTCCAAATTCGTATTTCCCTTGGATATACCACGCAATCCTCATTGGCAATACTCAATCCATTGATTGTGCAAATCTCATGCACAACTATAGTCACAACTGACAGCTGTCTTGCCTTTTCACTCACCTCTAAGACTTGTCTCCACTAAACTGTCCATGCACTGAGTTAACTGATGTATTCTTCAGTTTCTTTATGAGTTAATAATTAGTGAATTAATTAATAATTAATTCACACAACTCAACATTAGTCTATTTGTCAGTTAGACTAAATACAACTAGTTCAACCAAGTCAAACTGAACACAACTCCATCAACTCCACATCCAACTCCACCAAACTCAACCAGTTGAGTTCTAACTGAAGTCGTGCATGAAATAGCTCAAGTAACCCAAAGGAACCACGTATTTCCTTCAGCCAGTTGCATGTGCCACATCCGTAGCTCGAACTGAAGTGGTCCAAGAGAATAAGATAATGTTTATAGTCCAAATATTATTAAGGGATACTAATATTCAATTGTTCTATATTTAGACTGACAGTACCTCCGCTGTTGTCTAAAAATAGAAGTCCATCTATTTTGACCAACATGACCAATCATCCATAAACAACATCCTGCAACTCATAGACCATGATTCATATGTCTAAAAATAGACATAGTCTAAAAATAGACTTTGCACCAAAAATACCCAGCGAGACCACTTAGTGAAGGCGACTTCTTTTCACTAAGCTCCATCATCTTGTTGCATTGTCAACACTCCCTCTCAACAAGATATGGATTATCTGCAATCTTTATCTGTAACTCTGGAATGTTCTGCATGCAACACATCTACCTGGTCCACTTGCTCCAACAACACTTGGAACAAAAAGAACTCCCAACTGACCACTCTGCTGGGCTAGGAACATACTATGATGCTGAAGCTCTCTTGCTGCTGACAAGTGCTCCCTCTCTGACATCTGCGCTGCTGCAACATATCCATGCATCTCGCACCATGGCATACCTCTCTGTGCCATCTAGCACTGTGCAAAACACTTGTGCCTCTCGCATTGCTGCAGCCTGCTAGCTATGCGCTGTCCTGGGATTCCCTGCACTGTCACTCTCTCTGCTGCTCCATCCGCATCTGTCTCT
>APFE030221256.1:34937-128854 GCA_000404065.3 Pinus taeda
GAAGACCAAGGAGAGCCAAGCTCACCAAGTCCTCATCATCGACAGTCACCCCCACACTTCCCAGCTCATCCCTGCATTGGGTGAACTTCGTGAGATACTTGGGTATACTATCTCCTCTCTCACAATTAATGTTTCTGAGTTTATCCTTGAGCGCCAACTTCCTCTGGTCGCTCTTGCTTTGGAATAGATTTGTCAATGCTTTCCACATCAAGTATGGAGAATCCTTTCCATGCAGGCTGGACACAATGTGATCCTTCAAGCCCTCCAACAGAATCCTTCGACACTTTGCTGTCTTCTTTTGCCAAACCACAACTTCAACAACATTAGTAGGTTTTGGGACCTTAGCCTCTATGAAATCCTTCAACCCATTATCATCTAACACCGCCTCCATCCTGTATTTCCATGCAATATAATTCAAGCTACCCTTAAGAGCATACTCCAATCGCAATCCGTTGAAAGACATTTCAACTTTGACACCAAGAAAACACTGCTGCAAATTCGAAGTCCACCAGCTCAAAACTCAACCGCTTCTGATCTAAAATTCGTGAGAACAAAGTATTTCTCATACAAATATTGACTGTATGGGCATTCACCAGATATCTCACCTTCCAAAAGAAGGATGAATCCAGAGGCTACCTGGCCCAATTACAGACTCTGTCTGAAGAAATAAAATGTAATCACTTCCTGAATAATAGATCTGATGATCAACTTCGCACTTATATCATGTAGAAACTTTTTCTACAAATCAACAAGCTTTGATACCATGTAGAAATTTTGAATAATATGACACTTATTCACAGAGATTATCCCGATTATACACTATTGTGGAATACATGCATAATACATAAGCTCCTCTACATTGATCATCAATTAAGCAGCATTCAGAAACATTCACATGCGCACAGTGAAACATCAATTATACACATTAACACAGTATTTTTCACGGGGAAAGCATCTCGCTAAAAACCCCAAACTGTCTTTGTATTATATTGATTGAGATCATGTAATAATACATAGTACGATACTAGCTCCATTGCTACACACAATACAACACAGATCTGAACCAATCTCTGGCTCAAATCACCTCTGCTGCTTGCCTGCCTCCATTGCGCAATCCTGCATAGAGAATGGATGAGAATCAACTCCAAATTCGTATTTCCCTTAGATATACCATGCAATCCTCATTGGCAACACTCAATCCATTGATTGTGCAAATCTCATGCACAACTATAGTCACAACTGGCAGCTGTCTTGCCTTTTCACTCACCTCTAACACTTATGTCCACTGAACTGTCCATGCACTGAGTTAACTGATGTATTCTTCAGTTGCTTTATGGGTTAATAATTAGTGAATTAATTAATAATTAATTCACACAACTCAATATTAGTCTATTTGTCAATTAGACTAAATACAACTAGTTCAACCAAGTCAAACTGAACACAACTCCATCAACTCCACATCCAACTCCACCAAACTCAACCAGTTGAGTTCTAACTGAAGTCCTACATGCAATAGCTCAAGTAACCCAAAGGAACCATGTGTTTCCTTCAGCCAGTTGCGTGTGCCACATTCGTAGCTCGAACTGAAGTGCCCCAAGAGAATAAGATAATGTTTATAGTCCAAATATTATTAAGGGCTAATAATATTCGATTGTTCTATCTTTAGACTGACAGTACCTCTGTTGTTGTCTAAAAATAGAAGTCCATCTATTTTTACCAACATGACCAATCATCCATAAACAACATCCTGCAACTCATAGACCATGATCCATATGTCTAAAAATAGACATAGTTTAAAAATAGACTTTACGCCAAAAATACCCAGGAGGACCACTTAGTGAAGGCGACTTCTTTTCACTAAGCTCCATCATCTTGTTGCATTTTCAACAAGGTTCCCCCTTCCATGGCAACTGTAACAAAGTCAAAACAGTGTCCATGAAGCCTTTTAAATGTTGTAGTCAATCTCTTCTTAGAAACAACCCATAGACTTCAAGGATGTCTGCTTCTATGATATAAATTATCTGGTGAGCTCTACTATCAGTCAAAAATCAGATTTACAAATCATTTAATTCACCAACAAATTTAACAAAAGATCGATCTAATTGCGTGATTTTTATATATGAAGGGTTCATTTAAGCATTTATTTTTTTACAAATATATAAATACATAGCATTCGAAGATTCTCGAGTGTCTATCATGCAATTGTGATTTTTTTTTTTATTTTTTTTTTTAAATATGCAAAGTTACTAGGAATGGTGGAGGATTGTTTTTCTTTAGGAAAGAATCATCATGAGGCCGTTTATGAATTATAATGTTTTGCAGAGTAGATTTATCATAAGCACATATATATTTGGAAGGCGAAGCTTTTAAGTTAGCGATACATTGTTGTACCTTTTTTTGGATAGCATGAATTTTCCAAAGCTCATATAGGGATATATTGGCTTTGATATTTTGAAGATCATTTATAGGATCCTGCTCTATTTCCGAGAGAGAAGATTTTTGAGGATTAGATGTTTGTTTTTATGTGTCTTTACTTGATGGAGAGTTAGCCTATTTTTCAGCTTGGGATTTACTTCGTGTGTAGGCATAGACAAACCCAAAATCCTCATAAACATTAAGTTAGAAATTAAGAGGTTGAAGTTCATTCTTCAAAATTAATTTCTTCCTCCTTGTCTTCACTATTTTCAGGATTAGAATCATAGTCGAATGTTAAGGCTTGCAAGGTATTTTCCAACCCTTCAATATTCAAACCTTCATTCAGGGAAGGGGGTTTATTAATAGGTGGTCTCCTAAAAGTTTGTTTGAAATTTCCCCGGTCCGGTAGCCTTTTAGATTTTCCCTTTTTAAGATCGATTATCTCATTTGACAATTTATTTATGACCTTTTGTAGGCTTTCCAAATCTAAAGCAGATTGGTCTTTTTTGTTGGTAGACTACCTGCAGGTTTTTGCGTTCTTACTAAAAGAAGAAGCAGATTTGGCTTGCTTATCTGAGGTAGGTTTAAGGTTGAGGATATCCTTTTCCACTTTTAAGGCTTCTTTGAAAGAAACTTGGAGAGTAGTTTTTTGGGCCCTTTTAACCCATACAACAATATGATGGTGAAGAGCCTTAATGTAGTAGGATGATAAGATTCTGTGGTGGAAGCGAATCTCTAGGAAAATTATTTTTTAAGGATAAAAACCTAATGTGAAAGCCTTTGACCTTCTCCTTATTTTGAATTTCCATGGTAGATAACTCATCAACTAGTACTTTAGGTGGTTTTCATCTATGAACTTTCTTAGAAATTATTTCTCAAATTGAGTCAGAGAAGTTATACTTTGGGGAGGTTAGGAAAATTATCATGTGGTAGGTTTTCCATCAAAGGTGTAATGGGAAGAGTCGACAAAAAACATCTTCATGACATACATTTTTCTGTGTTATGGCAAGCACAAATTCCTTTATATGATCTTGAACAAAAATTTTAGAATCAAGATCATAGTTGAGTAGAAATTTATGAGGATTCATGGGAAAGGGATGTTGTACACGAGCTACAACCACAACATGTCGATTTAACCAGGGATTTGCGGGATCATTTTCA
Organism: Pinus taeda; assembly: GCA_000404065.3. Lineage (NCBI taxonomy): Eukaryota > Viridiplantae > Streptophyta > Pinopsida > Pinales > Pinaceae > Pinus > Pinus taeda. The sequence goes on from APFE030221256.1 coordinate 38,514, forward strand.
TCGTCATCGTGTTTATCATGGTTATCAACCATTCTTGGGTAACCTTTAGGTTCATATGAACTTCCTCCTCTAGAATCTCTTGAGGATGAGGGTGAACTAGGTGGAGGAGGAGGAGAATCAGATCCTCCGAATAAGGTTGGTTCATAATGAGGTACTTTAGATATGTCGATTAGTTTCCCAGAAAGAATATCATGCAACTTATCATTTATTGAGCTAATAGCTTGCATGGACACAACTGGTGGTTCTATCACTAAAGGTTCTTACACATTCAAATGAAGAGATGTCATGAGACAAGAGGCTAAACTCATATGTAAAGCAAGATTTTGGTCAATCATTTCTTGTGTTCTAGAGATAATTTCGCAAGATATTTGGTAAATTGCTCGATATCAATTTGAGAATGGGACTTGATTGAGGTATTTGATCCAATGTTTGTTTCCTCAACTGGAGGTTGAGAACATTGAGAAGTCTTAGTAGGGGGAGGGATGGTATGACTCCTAGTGACAACTGGGGTCCTTATAGTTTGACTTTTATTAGTACTCTTTTCCATATACAGTCTAATATGCCCTCCTTCTAGCACCATTTTTTTGACGCGGGCATTGACACGCCTATGTCAACAAAGGAGAAACAACCCAAACCAAGGCTCTTCAACAACCCCAATTTTTTGGGATGGTCATTCTCGATGGGTTTTAATATTTTGTTAGCTTTTGCTCTCCTTCTCCCTAGGAAGAAGAATACTAGTACACTATCCTAAGCTAATATCTAAGTTAATGGTATTTAAGTCTACTTAAGTTAAGTAGAGTCAATAAATTATTAGAACCTAAATTAAAAAAAAAAATCTAGAATCCTACTGAAATAAATCTAAAAGACTGTTAGGTTTCTGTTATGAAATCAATAATTATATTACAACATTTATAATATAACACTGAAAGAGAATAAGGCTAAAACGTTAATATAACTAGAGATATAAAATAAATGAAATATAATCAACCGTTTTCAAGAGATTATAATCTATCCAACTACTAATAGAAAGAATAACTATTTCCTATAATGTAATAAAGAATATAATTAACAAATGCATTAAAGCGTAATACTCATACTGTAATATAAATATATCATTAAGTAAATATGAAAATTATTATAACTAACCTACAGTTAGCACTTAGCAAATACTTACGAGTGAAAGATCATCCAAAAAAAAAATGATATTATTTTAAGTAAAATTCATTCCTTAACTGATAATTAACAAATTAAATCAATTAAGGATCAAATCATAATTGAAATAAGTAATTAGGACAACATTCAGAACTAGTAATCTACAACAGATTCATTAATAAAAGATAGATACTATAATTAGCTTGACAAATATCTCAAACCAACTGACTATAGAAATCAAATTGTTCCTCTTAGGACACTAGTCACTGAAGTTTGAACCATTGATTAGTCAAACAAACAAATCTAAGTAGATGGAATTTTAAACAACACAGAAAGGAAACTAGGAGAATTTGCTTGTTAATTCACAAATTCAATTAACATGCACAAATACATTTCGTAAACCAAAATATATTACGAAACCACAACAGTAACTTATGGAAATAAAATTTGAAAACACTAGATGGAATCAAACCACATCGAGTTGTTTGAAAAATATCATTCATTTCATAGTCAAATAAAAACACTTCTCTATTCTAAAAACAATCCTTATTTCACCCCACTAGATCCCTCCATTTTCTTAGTGTCTCAAATTGAAGAGTTTATATACAAAAATCTTCTCACCAGAGTATCATACTTAGAACCAAATTACATCATTACAAAAAATAATAGTAATTGTTTGTTTGTTTTTTGGCCTTGTAGCCAATATAAAATTAACAGGTAATAAAGGAAGCAGCTAACAGGAGAACTAATAACAACAAGTTCCAGTTTCAGGTAGATGCATCCTATGAGCATAGGAACAACATATTTCCAACAAATTCACCAGTAATAAATTTAAATAATGGTTAAGAGGATAGTATAACGTGAGATAAGAATCCTACAAAATTAGAAATTATGTAACATTTATTTTCTATTTTTTAGAAAGTATAAAATAAAAACAAGTCATACCTTATCGATAATTCTAAAGAAATAACAAACTATAACTTTGTTTAATACCATTTGACTTTGGAGAAATTACCAGCTTTACCCTAGCGGATTTTACTATAATCTAAGTATCCAACCCTTGTGATAGCTCAACAGATTGGGCTAATTCATGTTGCCTTGAATTTTTACTACGATTACAAGCAACTCTTAGTTGTTCATTTTCCTGAGTTAATTTCTCAATTCGGCGAGTAAGATGCAGGACGGTCATAAGATATTGTTGGTGCCAATGAAGGTCCAACATGGTTTCAATGGCAACTTTGTTTGTCTTATAATTTGACTCAGGTGTAACATTTATATCATGTGGAGCATCATGTTTGTTGGCTTATTCTAGCTTAACCTTCTTAAGCTTAGACTCCTTGAGATCAATAGTGCTATGATCAAAAGGGGGTTCTTTCTTGTTACATCGAATTCAATAAATTTTCCTATTCAATAACTTGTCTTTTATATGTGTATTAATGTCCTATTGTGACTGACTATTTGTGCTTTCTTTTGCAGGGTATGCATCAAAGGAGTCGAACTAGGGTTTCTCCTTTTCAAAATTAGGTTTTCCCTTCCGAGTAGATTTCTTTTGAACCTCACTATTTTCCACAGGAACATCTTTATTTTAACTACAACATAATACAATGACTTCAAGCTCTAGAACCTTAACCTATTTCTCAACAGAAAGGATTGTTTCAGGTGTTGACTCAACATTACTAAAATTAATGGTAATGACCAAAGGGTTAACGAAATCATTAACATGCATCGAATTGGGGTGAGGGGATGCCTGAGAGTGAATTTCCTCGATAGGAGGGTTTTCATGAAAACCATTTCTTGACATAAAGGCTTCCCAATGTAACCCTAACTCACTCAACTGATATTTAATTGAAATCACGATTAGACTATGATGAACTAGGGAGCGATGTTCATCTGTGCGACACTTTTGATACATCAAGGACATCTTAATCAATGGCATATATAAAAAATGTGGCAATTTTAATGGAAATCCTAGAAAAACTATGACTAACCTAATATGGTAAAGAAAGACAAGGCTATATTGACCTTCATAGGTGATACAACTTCTCAGAAACAACATCATATTTTTCCACCTTGGTTTTAAATAGGAAGTCAACATACCTTTTATATCGTAAGTATATGCCTTCATTGCCAACAACTTTCTCCATGGAATCTTCTTAATACTTCAGGTTTTCGACAAAATTTCACCCTCTAATGGTAGGCGAGTAGCCTGCGCAATAAACTCAACATCCACTACAAACTCTAGGTATCCTACCTTGGATTTATGACCATTTAAGGAGGCAAAAAACACCTCGACAACTAATTATTCATAACCCTTAAATAACCTGAAAAATTCAAACCATCTTGCTGCCCAAAAAATTCTGATACAATTGTCATACACTTCTAATAAATCAGTTCCTTTGGTTTCAAACTAGATAACTCGAGACACGACTAACCTATAGACATATCGATTTTCCACATCACCAAATGAATTGTAGTCACAAATCCATGAACCATAAGGGAATGATAGAGACAAAAATGGGATAATCCCTAAAAAAATCTAACAAATAATGCATTGAATGGTAAGGTACAATCGTAATAGGTCCAAATATTTTCATCTGTCAGATGGCTATAGGTGGCAAGGATCTATCATTGAATTGACACCGCCAAATTCAATAACCTTGCTTCAATCATTTCCCGACCTCGAAACTTGCATGTCTGTGATTCAAGAAGGTTCGAACCATGACTCTAAAGTTTAGGGCTTGAGGGATTGTAATATTCATAAGGGATAAATCAAACTCATTCCAAAGACTAGGCCATGCGTTAAGTGACGTAGTTATCAACAATTAAAAGTGTCAAAAACTTAGGCCAGGATAGGTAGGAATGTGCCAAAAAAGGGAAGCAAATCATTATCATGAAGTAAACTTATTCACTCAAGGTCTCCATTCATGGGTTAACACATTAAGTCTAGGAATTCTAACAACAATTTAGACTAAAGAAAATATTTAATATAACTAAATAAGGTAACATTTTTTTTTTTGATGGAAATGTTCGAATTCAAATGAAAGACTGAAAACCTTGAGGATGAAAAGTTTCAACATAAGGGCATAGCAGGCACACCAATCATCTCAAGTTGTAATCATAAAACTTAACCAATATTCACGGGTAAAAGAAGAAAAATGCTTCAAACCAAAGGATATGTGTAAATGGGCAATCTGAAATCAAAAGAAAAGTCCAAATAAATAGATGGGGGCCCATATCATCAAGCAGTGAATGAGAGGGGAGGTAGTTGCCATGCTAACAACCTTATACCTCAACTCCAAAGAAGACATACATCGCCTCTTCTTGGGCTACTTGTTTGCAAAAGACTGTTGAATAGCTCTTTCCCATCCTCTTCTTATGTCTCTCTAGTTTGAGACCCCCTTATCTAACTTCCTAAGAATCTGGTCTTCAAAATGCCCATACGCCTTCAAAGGTAAATCTCTCAAAATGATTTTTGAAAAGCCTCTTGTCTTTTCTATGCTGGCAACTTTGGCTAGCAAGAAACAAATTCATATTTAAAAACAAATCTACCAACGAAGGAAATGTTCTCACAAAAACTTGGAGCTTTACCACTGAAGCAATTTTAATAAAAGGAGTATTAAATAAGCAGGATAATTCAACACTCTCCTTATATGAAAAATGTTGGTTAGATTTAGTCTTGAAAAAGCTCTCCATCTTTAATTCGATGATAAGGCCTTTGTCAAATCCTAACTCATGGAAGATCAGAATGGATCGTCAGTACGTTGAGAAATGGAAAATGGAGCAACGCTAGTTTATCTTATTATTCGATAAAAAAAATGGAATGTTCATTGCCCATAATTACTTGGAAAAACCACAAAAAATTGAGTGTATTTAGGTTGGTTCAATGTGGATTTTTTACAAACATTTGGTGTGCAATTTGTTGTAGGTGACTTTGATGATTTATCTCCAAATGTAAAAGTACAAAGAACATTTACGCTAATTAAACATCAACATGACATGAATAGTACCGCACCCATATGATATTTATACTTCCAAACAACCACATGCACTTATATTTAAGATAAAAGGCATACATAACATTAATAGAGTATATTCCAGCCAATAAATAAGGAGTAAGTTGAGAAATATCAACAAGCAATTAAAAGAGAAGTATGGTTGTATATGGAGGCCATTTTAAGAATAATAATATTGACAACATAAATATATTTCAACGAAGAAATAACACAGATGTACTTCACCTCCAAACACACAAGTATGCCCAGAAAGCAACACACACAGGCAGAACAACTTATTTCCTAATAAAAATCAATCTAACGAAGATAATTTGTGGTCTTTGAGGCACTTTAGGCTCTTTTGCAACAATAAACTAGTAGCCAATCAAATATGGAGGGTAAATATCAGTCCATAAGCAATCAATATTTCCTCAGGGCACAATGATTTTTGTTTTCTTAAATTCACTTTTGAAACATAAAAGAACATTTTATTATTCTTTGCATGTGTCTCGACCTCGAGAAAACTTGTAGCATTCAAATTCTCGGACCCTCTCCTATTTATTTCAACTCTCAATATAATGGGAGTAGGAACATGGCCTCACTATTAAGATCAATCTCCATCATGGCGGTAAGTTTTTGACCTCTAAGTTGGAGAGAAGAATACTAGACAACCTTCCCAAAATTGTCTTGATTGGAACCCAACTGAAGCATTACACCTTCCTGTAAAATTTGTCCTGCTCCTGTAGAAAATATTGTCCAAGGAGATTGAAGCTTGGTATCATAATTTAATGGAGGAACAATCTCAAAATTGGCAACCAAATCTTACACTCTATCTCATAGTAATCAAGACTAGAACTCGACACTCCAAACCATGGGAATTTTTCCCCTTTTATGAAGATGAATCTCAGTCTTGCAAGCTTGTGCGTTTGGGTAGGGAGAATAGAGTCCAAATTTGGCTCTCTCAATCCATGTACTCGACCCACCTATAAACCAAATTTGCACTCGAACCCCTTGGTGTAGGAAGGATAGTCCTACAAACTGAAATGCAATGCAAATAATCTCCCGCAAATAAGAATCTCGTGAAATCTTAAGAGATGAATCAAACAACCAAACCAATAAGATGCAATGGAATATCTGAAATAATCTTCCCTAAAAGCTAACTAGGGTGGCACTCGAAGTTCACTGAAATTTGCTAATGAGTTTCGCTATAAACTTTTGATACTTGGTTGAGCTTATTCACGATGTGAAATAGAAATGATAGTATAGAATAATTTGCAATCGGGTTCCTCCTTTTATAATTCTTCATGGAGCCTCCCTCTAGCTTCTAGTTCCTCCCTTTTTCCTTATTATTTTACGAGTGGGGGGCCATTTTCCACTTTTTGTTGCCTTCTCATTAAAAAAATAATTTACCGTTATTCTAATAAAATAATAATTTCTTCTATTCCCCAATAAAATATTATTTTCCACCATTCTCCATTAAAATAATAATTTACCTCCCTTCTCTAATAAAATATTATTTTTCTACTATTCTCCATTAAAATAATAATTTTCACTTTCCTCCCACAAAATAATATTTTCTCCTTTTTATTTAATATCTTCGAAATTGGCAAATCTCCTTAGCGAATTTGCACTCACAAAAAAAATTGGGGACATGACAGTCCTTCCCGCAAAAAATTGCTTGTCCTCAAGCAATGCTTGAACAAGCGCCCCCATTATTTGCTAGCTCAAACAGTCACTACACACAATACCAGGTCCAAAATGTGCCACATAGTCATCCTTATATCATGCGCTATCCTGTCATAATGTAGTCTCTCAATACTATAATCCCAAGCCATCCTGATCAACGTGAAACACCCCTTTCTCCACCCATTGTCCAACCAGGTATAAGCCCTAGAATCCCTACGCATATTTTCCATGATTAGTGCATCACAATAATATAAAATTGTGAGCAACTCATTGTGAAGTTGCCCTACTGAGTAGTCAATATCATGTACTTTGGGAGTAGGCCCATAAAGATACAATACAACCCCTGTGGAGATGAATTATTACCTGCATGAGCTCCCCCTAATCTCCTCCTGCTGATCATCCCAACATGCTGGTGAAGTCCCCCAAACCAACAAGAACTCATTAAAACCCAATGGAAGATATGAATGATCTCCCCCTGTAGGAACCAGATCACCCCTGAAGATAGTTGAAATGTGAAATCCTATGATGCTTGGATCCCATGCCAGTCTTAGAAGTGTGCCATCATGATGAGACTGCACCACTCTCACTATGATAGACTTCCCATCATGCATAGACTATATGCTCCTCTCCTGGAACTTGATGGCGAAAAATATGCGAAGGCCAAGCTCATCATGCCCTTACATATCCATGATATCAATGCCTACCCATCTACTGCCAATCTTGGTCCAGAGAAGTAAAAAATAAAACTGACCTTGCCATGTGACAAAGGCCTTTATGCTCTCCCATATGTCAAACCAAGAGTAAGTTGGGTCACTCTCTGCCCTAATCCCTCTCATCACAAAATAGAGTGACTAATCAACTAACCGAATCCCTAGATCCGATAGCCATATCAGTTGCAACATAGTCCTGACAACTGTTGGCGCCAACTTGTACCATGTCTCGGGTCCCTACATTCAATCAATATATGTACTCCATACATCCCAAATCAATACAGTGCATGCAAAATTTCCTTGTACCTGCCTTACCACACTGTGAGATTTGTTATCCTACCTATTATATGTGCTGGCCAAAACTTCCTAGAGTCTAAACATCCGCCTGCAAGATGGGTCCACCAACTATTGTATATGCTCCTGAGACATCTCGAAATGTCTTGCTTAACAAGTGTCATGCATCTCCCTAAATGTGGGCTCAAATGTGGAGCATGTGCTAACCCTGCAGAAGACCATATCATCCCCAACCTTGCACTTTCCAACTCATGCCCTGAGCATATGCCATAGCTAGTAAGCCTCTCTATTGATGCACCATGTCCCATCCAAATGTCTCAAATGAACCTCTTGGGTCTTGTTGGTCATGATGAGAGCATCAAGGGACGATAACCAAATTCCCTGTGTCAGTTTGCAATACTGAAGAGTGATAAATGGAAGCTCACGGTTAGGCCTATGATCAATTCACTCTCCAAGTTTGGGTGTGCCAAACTCGATGGAGTGCTTGACATCCCGTTAGGATATCACTCTGGTGGAAACACTCCGACAACGTGTTGTGCATATTATGCTATGTTGTACATAAATACATACCCCTGCACTCCTCTGCATAACACTGAACTCTATGGCACAAATCCAAGCACCAATGATACCAATGCTCACTGTCGTACCACCATGTACCATATTACATGACATATGTGTCAATGCATCCACCATACTGCTAGTAATCCATCCATGATGTGAGAGATATCTCCTCATCTACCCTAATATAGTTGAGTGTCTTAACTCCCCACAAGCTAACATAATTCACACTATTATGCCTATCTCAATAGCTCTTGTGTCCAATATACCAGTAAGAGAGCACCATATCCATGCAATGCTTTGTCTGGTGGCTTGTTGATGCTGCCTCCTCCTACCAGCTCCTACCAGAGTAGGAAAATCACACTGTGACCATGCGCACAATCAATATGCCAAGACAACTCATGAAATTTCTCCACTCCCCTATCAAAACATCCTATCATTGGTGCTGATGGAGGTTTGAAAGTGTGTGGGTACTTGGTCACTTGATCCATCACACCACTAATACCACCACTAATCAAACCCATACTATGGCGGGGAATCCAATTTCGATCTCAACAATAGTGTGGCACTCAGACTCCTCTGGTAACCCATGACCCCACTGTACTATGCTCATGGACATGGATATATCTAGGCACCTAGTCGGATCCACTAGATACCAACTCAATATCTCTCGCCATCCAACCCCAAGAAAAGGATTGAATGCATAGACACTCGTACATAAAACAACTCCCATCTGTGAATGTTGTGCCTTGCACAACTCATGTCACGTCATCTCAGAATCTTCGTTAACACACAAGGTTTTTCTAGGTAACTCTACCTCTCTCTCTCCAATGTGTAGAGGTAACCTAACAGTGATATCAACCCCACATATGTATGCCTAAAGAGTGTTACTTTCTGAATGTACTATAGCTCTGCTAGTTGTCTATGCGTTTATCTGCACCTTATCGATGGATGGCCCAAAATATGATTTCCCATCCTCATCCGCTATGGGCTCAACTTGAGTCACTAGTTGCCCCTCCACAGGTAGGTTATCATGCATAACATCCTCATCAAGGTCATGCCCCTCTATATGCTCAAATATCCTCAACTACCTCTCATCTGACAAACTTGGGCCCATGCTAGATGATTTGGAACCCACTTGTACCTCATCGATGGTTGGTCCAAAAGAAGAATGCTCACTCGTCTTAACTATCTCTATCTCTTGAGCCTTTAGAGGGCTCTCCAAGGGTGGAAACTTATAATCCTCATGGTGTAGATATGATGCATGATTCTCCTCATTATCATGCAACTCAATGGGTGCTTCATGTGTCTCCTTGCCAACCATGCCCCTTCAACTACTTTTTCATCTTCAACCTTGATCCACTTCATCATCCCTGCATAATTTCACTGAATTACCACTGATTTTTGTGTGTCTCAGTAACACCCTCCTCTCACATCCACCCAAATAAACATGCTAATCGAGGTAAACATGAGACGAGAGGCTACTATGATACAATTTGACCTCCTATGTGACCTTAAGGAAGTGGAATCGACAGAAACATCACACACAGTCATCAAACATCATCAACAAAACCCTTAGGAGACAAGTCAGCCACTCAGACAAACTGTCCCTGGGTCCCACTCTTGTTATGGATCTCTTAGGTCGTAGTCTCTGTCATGCTATGGGTAAGGGAGCGACCAACAACCTAAACTCGATCTCACATGCTTGCCTTCCAATGACTAGAGACCAAAATTTCCATTTCTGTGCCAATGACCCTGGGATTTAAGTCACTTTTTCAGGCCCAGAGCCTAGGCCACTACCCATAATGGAATGATAGCTTGAAATCATTAAAAATATAGGGAAACAATGATGAAAAAGAAATAAGTTGAACAAGAACATAACTATACCTCTACCAGCCATGCCAGGCATATCATCAAACATATCATCAGCATGTAACCTACAGGTGTAAACAACATAATTAAGTGTAGGGATCTCATACTTATTTGAGAATCACTATGAACCATTTTTCCCTCATGTCATTTGTTTCATTATCCTCTATTAGGCCATAGATACACTATCCATTCATTTACAAGTAAAAACATGTTAAGATCCATACATAGTCATAAAATATACATATAACCAATATAATAGGAACAAAATTACCATAAACATATCAACCATTAAAATCCACATATACATCAATACATTTACCCAAAAAAATCAAGGGAATGAATTTCTCATTAATGAATGCAATAAACCAACTGGAGATGGGACTACCATGTTCCACCTGACCATAGAATGGCTGAGCCAAATCTATCTTCAGCCATTAACCCCTATGCCATATTCCAAGCATGAATGTGGGACTCAAACCAAGAGAACCAACCAGGGCATACCGAGGCTAAACCACCTCACCCTCATGAATAGAAACCACGCTTTACTGTAATCTATCCCGGATCACTAGGCCAACACAATGAACACATCATAATAGGCTTTAATGTGATCTCCACCTAATCACTAGGCCAAACAAGCATGGATGCCACCGATTTCTCCACCTACACCATGAGGAATTTTCCTGTATCCTAGTCTCTCAGGCTTTACCACAATCCAAACCCGGATCACTAAGCCCTAAACCGAGAACTACTCTATAGGATTTACCACATATCCCAAACCTGAGATTACTAGGCCCAATGATATTAAACCACCTCTTGGCTTTACCATATATCCTTCCATTCACCAGCAAGGATTCCTGGGCCCATTGAGGCAACATAATCATGGCTTTACTACAACCCACAATCTGGCTCAGGGGTCACTATGCCAGTGGCTTTACCATGATCCACAGTCCGGTTTAGGGACCACTAGGCCAGTGGCTTTATCATGATCTACAGTTTGGTTTAGGGACCACTAGGCCAGTGGCTTTACCGTGATCCACAATTTGGTTTAGGGACCACTAAGCCATGTGTTCTATCATTTGGATATCCACCCCACTCAGTGTCGAATTACCGTGATCTACAATTTGGTTTAGGGATCCATAGTTTGGTTTAAGGACCACTAGGCCATCTGTTCTATCATTTAGATATCCACCCCACTCAGTGTCGAACCCATCTGGCAATCCAACTCAACTAAAACATGAGAACTCCATCACACCATGACTATTCGGAAATGGCAAGACTAGGCTAAAAACACTATTAGACTTGGAAAAACCCATGCTATGATAGAAAAGAACCACATACAATGCCATGCATGCCAAATCTAGCAAGGAAAATACACATGCAAGTTGATACATGTAATGAATCCTGATGTATCTGCTTGATCTTTGCTTCCTCTTGCCTTGCCTTTCTTGCTCCAATGCCAAAATTGCTCCAAGAAACTCTAAGTGTCCAAGAGTATGAGAGAGAGAGATAGAACAATGAGAGAGCTACAAAAATCAACGACAAAAGGTTCCCAATTGATCCTTAGAAGCCTTTTTTATGAATGAGGTCTCTATTTTCTTCATTTTCCATTATTTTCCTTCATTTTACTCCTCACATGCAACTTGTGACCTTTCACCTCCCTTTTCTCCTAATTTCCATTATTTTCATAAATAAATGTGCCAAAAATTCCATTTTGCCTGTCCAAAGCCTTATCCATTGCCTTTGCCAATTTCCTTGGCCATAAACAACTAAATGAAGACCCCGTAGGATGTCTTGCCCAACCTTTAGCTTGAAATAAGTGTCCCATCAACCGTGGTTATTGTTTTTAACTTTTATTACATGGAATTTTCACTAGGGCTGTTACAGAACCCCCATCCCGTGGGGAACATCGTCCTCGATGTTCAGTCACACGTATACCTCAGCAATCCGTTGAAAGAAGACATATTGTTCATGGAGCTTTATTACACAACTTGTTACAATATTTATAATGAAAGACCTGCTAAAAGAAAAAAATCATGACAACATGATAACATACCGCATAATGGAGCTTTATAACACAACTCATTATGATATTTACAATGAGCATCCTGCTGAGTGCCAACCCACATGACATCATAACAACATGATAACATAATCCCATGATAACATAGTATTATAAAAACATAATCATAATAACATGACAACAATACCACATAGTGGAGCTTTATAACATAGCTCATGGCGGTATTTACATCCATATACATATGTACATATAGCAATATCACCAAAAATATGTAGCAAAAACATATATCAAAGCATATATCAAAACACCATAAAGCATATACCAAGCCACCATAAAGCATATACCAAACCACCATAAAGCAGATATCAAACCACCATATCGAAGTTGCTTTGCCTCAAACGGAAAACAAGGAAGGATACATAGGCTGCATCTGAGCCGCCATCTCCCATGTAGTTTCCGGAGCATGAGCACCGTTTTTCTATAATATACACTAAGGCTCCAGCTGGAATTCTCCATCTGGTTCCACCTGCAATACAGACCAGTCAACCAAATGATCAACATCCTTAACATACTTCTTAAGCAATGATACATGGAAAACATCATGGACTTTCACTGTTGGAGGCAGTGCAATTCGATAGGCTATTGGCACAATCCTCTCAGTGATACTGAAGGGTCTACAAAACCATGGTGCCCACTTGGCACAAGATCCAATCCGCAAGGAGCTCTTCATCGGTTTGATGCACAAGTACATCTATTCCCTAACCTGGAACTCCTTGAACAACCTGTTCTTATCTGCATAACTCTTATGCCTATCCTGTGTTGCCTTTAGATTCTTCTTGATCACCTGCATCTCCTGTTTCATGTCTGCCAACATATATGGCCCAATCAATAACCTACTAACCGGATCACTCCAGTTGATAGGAGTGTTACAACTCCACCCATACAATGCCTCAAAAAGACTCATCCTCAATGACTCTTGACAACCATTGTTGTATGCGAACTCTACCAAAGTGAGATACTCTTCCCACTTCCTATGCTGATGCATCACATACAGCCTCAACATGTCCTCCAATATCCTGTTAACCCTCTCTGTTTATCCATATGTTTGCGGATGATCAGTTGTGTTGAAGGCCAACTTTATGCCCAACCCTAAAAACAACTCCTTCCAAAACTTGGAAGTGAACTTCACATCCCTGTCTGATACAATATTCTTCAGAACACCATGTAGTCTAACCACATCTCTGATGAATACCTTTGCCACATCACTAGCTAAGAACACAGACTTTACCATAATGAAATGTGCAACCTTTGTTAACTTGTCCATAATGACCATGATGGAATCATGCTACTTCACTGTCTTAGGAAACCCTGTGATAAAATCCATGGAAATGACCTCTCATTTCCACTCTAGAATCGCAATCGGCTATAGCATCCACCTGGATGTTTACACTCTTCTTTCAATTTTTGACAGTTGAAACACCTCACCACAAACTCTACTACATCTCTCTTCAGATTCGACCAATAATTATATTTCTTCAATGATGCCAATGTCTTTTGATAAACTAGGTGACTTGAATAGGGTTTCTCATGAAACTCCCTCAAGATCACCTTCTTGAGCTCACTGTCATTCGGTACACATATCCTGTCTCGAAACCTGACCAATCCATTTGTTGTAAGACAATAATCCATACCCTGTACACCTGCACCTGTACTAATATCTTGTTGTAACCTAAGTACAATATCCATATATCTGACATCCTGTTGACCTGCCTGCATGATCCTATCCTATAATTTTGTCCCATAGGAGCTCATAGCTACCAAGTGATGTACCTGTACCCATCTGTTGAGAGCATCTTCCACATTGTTCTCTTTACCTTTGATGTACCTGCTCTCAAAATCAAACTCATTGATCGTGGCCAACCATCTAGCCTGCTTAGCGTTTAGATTTGGTTGGTCAAACAAATACCTCAAACCAATGTGATCACTCATAAGTAAAAGCCTCCTGCCAAGAAGATAGTGTCTCCACATCTTCAATGCAGGTATGATCACTACTAACTCAAGATCATGTGTCGAGTAGTTTTGCTTGTGCTTCTTTAGTTTCTGGGACTCATAACATACCACTTCTCCATCCTACATAAGGACTCCACCCAGTCCTCTCTTACAAGCATCTATGCATACTACAAACTCTTTGTCCATATTTCTAATCTTTAGCATTGGTGCATGTGTCAACAACTGCTTAAGCTACTCAAAACTAGCTTCGCACTCTTCTGTCCATTCGAACTTCTTACCTTTCCTTTGTAATGATGTGATAAGATAAGTAATCTGCGAAAAGTTCTTGATGAACCTCCTATTATAACCTTCCAGACCCATGAAAGATCTCACCTCATCCACATTCTTAGGAGCTACCCACTCCATGATGGCTCTTATCTTCTCTGGATCTACTGCAATGCCCTCCTTAGAGTCAACATGTCCCAAGTAATTTACCTCAATCTAAAAGAAACTACAATTTTTGAGCTTGGCATACAACTAATGCCCCCTCAACAACCTCAACATTGCTACTAAATTCTCGACATGCTCTTCCTCTTTTTTAGAATATATCAGCATATCATCAATGAACACAATAACAAGCTTACCCAAATATGGATGCAACACATTATTCATCAAACACATGAATGTAGTCAGAGCATTAGTTAAGCCAAATGGAACAACAACAAACTCATAATTCCCATACCTAGTCCTGAACGCATTCTTGTAAATGTCCTCTTCTTTGATGCGTACTTGATGGTATCCGGATCTCATATTGATCTTTGAGAACAATGTTGCTCCCTTCAGCTGATCGAACAAGTCATCGGTCCTTGGTTAAGGGTACCTGTTGTTGAAATTCACTTTGTTCAACTGCCTGTAGTCAATGCACAATCTAAGAGTAACATCTTTCTTCTTTAAAAACAAGATTGGTGTGCCCCAAGGTGATACACTTGGCCTAATGTATCCCTTGTCCAACATTTCCTTCAAGTGTAGTTTTAACTCAACTAACTCAGGTGTGCTCATCCTGTAAGGCTCTTTCGATGTTGGAGTTGCCCCTGTCACTAACTCAATAGAAAAGTATACCTCCGTGTGAGGTGGCAACTCTGTAATGTCCTCAGGAAATACATCTTTGAACTGCTGTAAAACTAGGTATCTGCTCAATATGTCTGCATCCCCACCTTACTTACCTTTATCACTAGAAATGTGTTCTACAAATAACATACACCCTTTCTTACGGGTACGTTTTGCTTGCATAGTTGTCACCATCCTAACTGATGTGGCTTTCTTGTTGCCCTGCAAGGCTCTTGGTTCCCCATTGCCATCAACACACTTAATATCTTTATCATAGTAGTCTACCTTGGTTCTATGAAGATACAACCAATCCATGCCCAATAACATATGGTATGATCCCAACGGTAATACATTTAGATGTGTTATGGTAGGCATACCATTAAAATAAAATTCACAAGCTCTTACCCAAAGATGAACTCACTTCATTGTACCTGTAGCGAACTACACTAACAAAGACTTTGCATGCGATTCCTTACTCAAACCACACTTATCCACCAAGTAAGGACTAACATAGCTATAATTAGATATAAGGTCAATCAAAATAGAAATAACTTGATCACAAAGCTTACCGTTCATCTCAATGATAGATGCCTGGTGTTCTGCCTGCCTATTGTCCACTACTGCATAGATACGTGGAATACTGTAGTCCACATCCCCAATAGTTTGCACCTCCTATGCTCTATATATCTAAGGCCTTCCACCCCAATTCTATGGAAAATCTCTCTTAAGGTGCTCCTTATCGCATGTCCAACACTCCAACTTACTAGTGCCTTCACCTCTATGATGTTACTGTTGATGTGACCCATGTTTCTGTCTAGCTGCATTAAATCTCTTTTATGGTGCCACATTCTCTTTCTCATCTGCATGTGAAGGCCTTGTCCTCTTAGGCTGCCATTTACCTTTACCTTTGTCCTTTCCTTTCCATCCATGCTAAGATTCATTCTTACGGTTTGATTATTCATAGAAATGCTTCAATTTCCCGATAACTTCCTTAAGGGACCGAGTCTCATCATACGCAATTCGATCTCTAAATGTAATGGAAAACCACTGACAAATCTTTAAACTTTAGCCTTCTCATCAGTAAGATACGATACATACCTCAATAACTCTAGAAACTTGGTTGTGTACTCTTTGCCTGTGATTGATCCCATCTGTTGAGTCTTGAAAAAGTCATTCATTTCCATTACACTTTCACTATTATGTCCATTATATCACCTCCATTTCACCTCCATTTCACTAATATGTCACCACATTCATGCCACTTTCATTATCATTGGGCCACATTTATGTTTTTCCAAACTTTATTAATTCTAAGCCTTTTAAGTGAATTTGAGGTTAAAAATTAGAAAATAATTTGCATATGCTTATACCTAACAAATGGGTTGAGATTGTTGACATGTGTAGGTTGAAAGGAGGCTTCTAGAAGACCCTTATGTGGCACTCTAAGGCAAAATTCGAATTTGAGTGGAAAGAATCATGGGATCATGAGGATATGTGTCATATTTCCTAATTGTATTGTAACTTTAAGAAGACCTATGCCTTATCAGTTCCTATTTTGATTAGGACTCTAGAGGTAGAGGGAGAGATTCATGGACTCTCATTAATGAGATGGCCTCTCATCTTTTTGTATAAATAGGAGATCTCTCTCCTTCATTTGCTAGCTAGCTTGGCTTAGCTTTTAGTTCTTTAGCTTGGAGTTTGTAGTTCTTCCTTGATGGGTTTTGAAAGCTTTGGAGAGCTTTGCTGTACTTTGTGATTTTGAAGAATTTGAATAAAGCTTTAATGTTCCAAACATGGAAGGAGATGTGAAGTAGATGTCATGGAGCATATTAGAATGTAAGGTAGAGTAGATTTCATTTTGTAATTTTTCTTTGATTTCATTATGTCATTTGATTGCTTTCAAGTTTGATAGATTAGATTTTTCATTCATGCAATTTTAATGCATGTAAGTGTGTTCAACTGGTTGATTGTAGATTAGTTTTTCTTTACATGTTTTTGCATCAAATAGTGACACGATATTTACCTCTCTGCTGACTTTGTTTTTTTAGCTTTTCAATTTCAGTTATGCTTTGATTTCAGTTTTGTTCATTTGCTTTGTTAAGTTAGTTTAGAAATCAACTTGCTCATATCATTGACGGTTACCTCCAAAAGCCATAGCGGGACTACTGGCGAGGGATCAAATTATGAATGTGTAATTTGATTTTAGTTTTACTTTTTAGAAATTAGATATTGGATTGCTCATTTCGTTGATGGTTACCTCTGAAATCCATAGTAAGACTAATGGTGAGGGATTACAATATGAGTGTGTAATTTGATATTAGTTTTACTTTTTTGCAAATAGATATCATATTGCTCAAGTTTTTTATGATTACCTCCAAAAGCCATAGCGAGATTAATGGCGAGGGTTCAGAATATGAGTTGATGTAATTTGATTTTAAGTTTACTTTTCTGCAAATAGATATCAGATTGCTCAAGTTGTTTATGATTACCTCCGAAAGCCATAGCGAGACTAATGGCGAGGGGTCAGAATATGAGTTGATGTAATTTGATTTTAGCTTTACTTTACTTGCAATTTTTGGATTTCTTTGAGTGCAATAGCTTAATTCATTTCTCTTGTATTTAGACAGCAGCAAGGATAGTGATTTCATGATCATTGTTTCAACTTTTGCTTGATTAAAGTAGCGGCATACTTACACTTTTGTTTAAGTAATAATTCCATCAATAACATGTTTTAAGATCTTTTGAAGTGCTAAGTTTTGGAAGTTACCACTAGGGACATAGACCTTGTCTTGAAATCTACATCCATACTTGACCTTTAAAAGTATTCTTAAGACCTTAGAATAGGATTTCCATTTGCATTAGATACTTTAGGAGATCAACAAGAACAAAACCCCAAAACAAAATAAAATCTATAAAACAACGAAGTAAGAAAAAGGTTAACTAAGCACATATGGTGCACCACACTTCATCAGTTTACGATACCCGGATTGATAATTTATGTAGAGCAATTTAAGACGTTAAATTCACTAAACACTCACCTAGCCAACTGAGCTCTTCAAGGAGTAGGGAGTTGTCTAGCTTATGAGGTCTATTTTCAATAATTTCAGCAGTAAGGCTTTGGGCTTGGCAGTTACTATGATGGTGGATTGGAGTTTGTTGTTGAAGATGGCTTCATTCCTAGCCAACTAGATTCTCCAGTAGGTATATTTTGGGATTTCATTCCAGATTTTAGTGCAAGTTGAGTTGTTGTTGAAAGGGTGTGGATATCGATCTTTCCAAGTTGCAAAAATACTAACCACTAAAGACTACTGAGGGATTTGGGCATTGAGCCCCATGATTTCTTGCAACCAGACCTCATGAGAAAAGAGGCATTCAATGAACAAGTGATCACTCGTTTCCTAGTCCTCGTAGCAGAGAGGACATTTGTGAGGACCTACGATTCCTCTTTTCTCTAAGTTTTCCCCTGTGAGGGTCCTTCTGTGCATGAAAGTCTAACTAAAGAAGTTGATTTTTGGGAGTCCAAACGGGTTCCATATATAGTTCCAGAGCTTTGTAGTATGGATCTGATGGTGTTGTTCTTAGAGAGCTGCAAAGCCCAGCTATGCTGAGTAAGTTCCGATCTTGCCCCAGCCCCACTTGTCCCTCGAATGAAGGTGCACATGAGCTAGTCTTGTGAGTTTATCTAATAATTGCTGAAGTTGGGGGAGCATCCATTCACGAGGGCGATGAAGGTCCGAGTTACTCAAATTCCCTTTTGAGTCCCATGTACAAATGTCAGCAAGTTTATGAATACCTTTTTGGGAGAGCTAGTTACGCAAGTCAGCTAAATCTGGTGCGAGGCTTAGGGGATGGAGACCCATGATCTTGTCCTCCCACAGTCTAATTCTATTTCCATTTCCTGGTATTCTGTAAAGCTGTTTTTTGAAGCAATTCCAACCTTAGCTACACAACTTCCACAACGTGGTTCCTTTGTGAGAAGCTCCTTCATCCATATTCTTTATCAAGAGTTTGTGCAGATATTTTTTTAGTTAGAACTTGACTTACAAGGTGTCTTTGGTTTGAGAAGATTTTCCAAAGGATCTTTCTCCCATTGCCAGATTAGCCCACACGGAATCTCTAACTTGAAGACCACCTTCAGGTATTAGCCTTGTCACTGTGTCCCAGCTTACTATATGAATTTTTTTTTGGTTCCCCTTTCCTCCTTGCTATAGAAAATTTCTGATTAGCTTTGCTAACTGATCAGTGATCACTTTTGGAGCTAAGAGGAAGGAGACTTGATAGATAGGAAGGGATGAGAGAACTGAATTGACCAGAGTAAGATTTTCGGCTGTGGTGAGCCACTGTCCTCCCCAAGAAGTCATTTTTTCCTTGATTTTGATGATAATTTCCATCCACTGAGGGGCCTTAGTAGTGCCCAAGGTTAAAGGCAGGCCAAGATACTTGAATTTATCCCAAGATACATATAAGATGAGGCCTAGGGCTTAGCCAATCCTTCTAATATATTACTGGTCTATAACCCAGCCATACACTACACTTTTTCTATTATTGACCATAGCTTCAGAGACTCTGCAGAAGATTTGGATTGCTTCGATTAAGGCTTTTACAATTTTGATAGAGGCTCCTCCCAATGGGAGAGAGTCAACTGAAAACAAGGCATGATTGATTGGATTTGTTCCTGGTACCACCCTGATGCCTGGAAGAGTCCCGTTGAGCTTCTCATTAGAGAGCTTTTGACTTAGAGAGTTTTCCATCAAAATATATAGGAAGGGGGAGAGAGGGTAGCCTTTTCCTGATTCCCCTTGTAGATTTGAAGTAGTTTGCAGGTCTACCATTTACTAGAGGGAATATCCAAGGTTCTCTAATGCATGGTTTAATCAACTTAACAAATTTAGAACTGAGACCAAAACTAGAAAGAACATGGAGAAGGAAGGAATGTCTTACTCTATCGAAGGCATTCGCCATGTCTAGTTTGATGAGCATACCTTGCAATTTGCACTAGTGGTTGGAATGGATGATTTCTTGCTCCAGGATCACATTGTCTAGGATACGCCTTCCTTTGACAAACCCTCCTTGATTGGGAGAGATGAGTTCGTCTAGCAGAGGTTTTATTCTATTGGCCAGTAGCTTGGTGAGAATTTTGTAGGACGCGTTGCAAACCGAGATTGGTATGAATCTATCGAAAGTCTCTGGGTTGGCTTCTTTGGTAATTAGGGCTAGGAAGGTGGAATTTGTGCTTTTTCCCACTTTGGATTTCCGAAGGAATCCTTTGATCATTCAGTGCAAATCATGCTTGATGATATCCTAGCAGAGTCTATAAATGCGTATTGAGAATCCATCTGGTCTTGGGGCTTTGTATGGTTCCATCTTCCATATGACATTGCTGATTTCTTCTTCAGTGAATGGCTTGAGCAGAGTTGCATTGTCCTCCTTGTTAACCATCCTTGGAAAATGCTTGAGGAAGGCATGCTCTTCCCCATTACCCTCCATGCCTTCTTCTTTGAACATCAGCTGAAAATGAAAGGTTTCCACCTCTTTTATCAGAGATGTGCCTTTAAGAACAGTCTCGTTTGGTGAGGTTAGTTCAATAATGTGGTTTCTAGAGAGGCGGGTATGAATTTTCTTATGGAAGAAGGTTGTATTCTTGTCTCCAGACTCAAGCCAAAGATTGCGTGACTTGAGCCTCAAGTATTTTTCCTCTTCTCTAAGTGTCCGGAGGGTGCTAATTTGGTGTTCTTGCTCCATGTGGATATCTACTCTAGTTATGTCTTGTGTCTCTAGGCCCATTTGAAGATCCATCAATTGCTTGGTGCTCTGCTTCCTTTGGGTAGTGGGGGAGACTGTAGGGTTTTTTATCCATTGCTTCTGGGCTATTTTTGTGACTTTTATCTTTTGCTCCCAAACATAGCTGGGTGATCCTTGAAGAGGAGTGGAGCAGGCCTTGTTCACTGTGTCCAAAAGCCCTTCCCTGCTTTCCCATGGTGGGCTGAACCAGAAGGGGATTGGTCCCAAATTTTCTTCTTCTTCCATCAAAAGGAGGGTGGGCTTATGGTCTGAGTTCCACTTTGGCAAAATTTTTGTGGAAATGATCATCTTCTCAGAGAGGAAGGAAATCTAAATAAGGAATCTATCCAGCCTGGCTGAGAATGCGCCTCCCCTGTTCTGTTGTTTGTCGAAGTGTATAGCCCTTCTTTTGGCTTGAAGTCCATTAAGTCCCATTGTTGAATCAACTTTTCCACTAAGGGGAGGAAGCAGTCCATGTTGCTGGTTCCTCCTTTTTTTTTCCTTTAGGTACAGGATTAGATTATAGTCTCCAACAATAATTATATTATTGAGGGAGTAAGCTTCCAAAAAATGAGTCAGGGTTTGCTAGCATTATTACTTTTCTACATAGAGTACTGGAACATAGATATTAAAGAGAGCAATGTTTATCTTACTTGGAAGGTGTTGGAGTTCTGTGTAAATCCAGTACCGCATCTAAAAGGAGCTCTCAAGCAAGAACTTGTTAGCCTCCCAGAGAGTGGCCAATCCACTGCATGTACCTCTAGCACTTACTGCTTTTCTCACATTTCTTTTACATTTTTCTTTGCTGAGTTCCAGAAGGGCTTGTCCTTCTATTTTAGTATCTTGGAGCATGACGATCTCGAGAAGTTCTAACTTTAATAGGCTCTTGACTGCTTCCATTTTTGAAGGGTTCCCGAGTCCTCTGCAATTCCAATAGACTAATCGCATTATTTACTAGTAGGGGTTGAGGCAGTTCCTCCCATGGGAGGCCTCGTTCTAGTATTTATGCTGATAGTCATCTGTATAGTGGCCTGACTGCCTTGCATTCTTTGTCTCTCTGCTTCTTATTTTCTAGCCTCTCTATGAGATTTCCTCCCCACTCTTCTCAAGGGCTTCTTAGTTGTTTCATCTTTGGAGGATCCTGATGTGTCAAGGGTCTTCTTTCTTGTCATATCTGCATAGGTTAGGGAACTAGAGACACCTTTTGGGGTTTGGATTGGTTCCTCTTGCCTTTTGTTTTCTTCCATGTTGTTTTCCTGTTGTTCATTCTCTTTATCTACTAGATCTTGGGGTTCTTCTGGTGTGCTGAGAATATCAAATGGATTGGTTGATATGTCTGCTATTGGAGGGATTGAACTTTCTTCTAATTGGGGTTCTATAGGAGCAAGCCTCCCAGTGGAGGTGGCTTTCCCTTTGTTATTGTTGCTTTGCTTAGATGGTCCTGGTTTCTAGACCTGAGTCCATTGATGTCCCTTCTCTTTCTTAACTACCTCCTTTGATTTCTTTCTACAATACTTGGCAAGGTGCTCGTAGCCATGGCAGTGTTTGCATTTAAATGGTAGTTGCTTGTAATCTAGCACTTGTATGTGTGACCAATCAACCACAGTGAGTTTAATGGCTTCAGGTAGACCTTCCTCCAGTTCTACTTCTACACAAATTCGAGCACAGGAAAACTGGTCTCTTATTTTTGCTTGGTCAATGTATTTACCTAGCTTGTTGTCTATGGTTTCAAGGATTTAAGGTCCCGGCAATGGAGAGGAGGGTGGGGAAATCTCACCCAGACTGGAATGCCCGAGGGCACATCCTCGGTCGGGTCAAATTCTTTAGTCCATTGGTTCAGATATAGTCCTTGAGGCCCCATGAAGTACGAACCGTTTCTAAATATTAGGTTTCTATCTTCTGGTGCTTCGAATACAAATACAAGGAAGAATTTGTCGAAGAAATGGGTTGTTATTCATTCTTTGACCAGTGGACAATAGTTCCTTTGAACCCAGGGTTCAATTGCTTTTGGCGAGGGCCATAAGCCTGTGAACTGGCTGATAAGTCCTCTTTCTACTAGGTTTAGTGCCACTTTGCAAGGCTCTTCAGTAGGCAGAGAAACTATGGGGATAGTTGCCATTTTTTCATGAACTTCTGTTGATTTTCGGATGCTAGCATTTTATTGCAAGCTGCAACCACATCTTGGAATGCAGCTAGCTCTGGTGGTAAGGAAGTTTCCTTTTCGCGACCCCCTCCTGGAGCCATGGATCTGGAGCTTCACTTAGTCTTAAGGATGGTTGTGTCTCTTTGCCTCCGGGCTCTCTCCTGCCAGCCAGAGGCTGATCCAGGCTCCTGCTAACTGGTTCCTCTCATGAAGGCTAAAAAAAAAAGGGTTAGCGAGGTTGGTCTAGGAAATGAGTAACACTCGTGACTAGTCAATGCCCTCGCTCCTTAAAATTCATCTTGGTTGTCATATATTTTAACTCGAGACTAAATTAGTCATTTATGTTAGTTGTTTTTAGTTGGGTCTCTTAATATATTTCTAATTTTTGGTAGTATTTCACTTGAAAAGGTTGTGGTGACTAACTTTTTTAGTTCCTTAGTCACTAATTTCACCATTTTCCACTAGTGTTCTTGCACTCCAATGTGTGCCTTTTGGAGTCTCCATAAATCTAGAAATCAAAAACACTCCTTGCATAATATCTGGTCTTGTAGCTATGAGATACCTGAGGTTGCCAACCAATCCTTTTAATTGAGTTGGATTGACATATGATCCTTCATCATATTTGCTTACCTTTGTACTTGTTGCAATTGTTGTAGTGTCGTGTTTGCAATTTTCCATCCTGAATCTTTTCAGCAAATCTCTAACATATTTATTTTGACAAATAAAAATTCCTTTTTCATATTGTTCAACTTCTATGTCAATAAAATATTTCAAATTCTTTCCTCATGGCTACTTTAAATTCATCTAATTCAAATTAACCTATATAAATCATGTCATCAACATATAAGCAAAGAATCAAAATTTGTGCATGCTCATTTACCTTTGTGTACAAGGTAGGCTCAATGTTGCTTCTGAAAAATACATTTTTGATAATGTAGCTTGTTGGGTGTGGAGCCTGATTATCTTCTTTATTTAGAGGTATCACCACATTGGACCCCAGTTCGTAATGTGGAGGCAACGCTGCCCATAAAGTGTATGTTGCAAGGGGGGTCCGGGGGGGTTTGTGATCTTTGGGAGCCCCCCTCTGGCAGGGGATCAAGGGCAGCACCCCTGAAGCTAAAAATAGATGTAAATTTTCCTTGTAAAATTTTGTAATTTCGTAGTCAATCCAAGCCGTTCATGAGGAAGAGATCTGACGGTAGAATTTATGTTTAATTTAGGGTTTTATCCCTAGAAGGCAAGCCCTTGCTATATATGAGGGAATTGTATTGCATCTATGTAGATTTGTATTATGAGCGAGAAAGATAGAGGAGATTGTGTGAGAGCGAAGAGGGAATTACAATGGATATGTTGTAGGTTGTATCTCTTCGTTTTGTTGGATAATATAAAAGGAAGGATTGGTTGTTTCTCCATTGACGTAACCCAAATTGGGTGAACCATGTATATCTTTGTATCTCTTGTTTTACACGTTTTCTGTGTTTATATTTCTGCAATATATTTTATGTTTTCTATTGCTTTGTAATATATATAATTTTCTAACACAGTTTCAATTCTTCTATACCAAGCTCTAGGTGCTTGCTTGAGTCCACAAAAAGCTTTATTCAACTTGAAAACCTTAACTTATTTACCTTCAAATTCATAACCTAAAGGTTGTTGCACACAAATTTCTTTTTCTATAATTCCGTTCAAGAAGGTTGATTTCACATCCATCTGATATACTTTCCACTTGTTCTGAGCTATTGTGGTTAGAACTGCTCTTACAGTATCCAATCTGGCTACCGGAGCAAACATTTCTCCAAATTCTATTCCCAGTTTCTACAAGAATCCTTTTTCTATAATTCTTGCTTTAAATCTGTCAATTTCACCTTTCTCTTTCAACTTTGTCTTGTACACCCATTTCACACCAATGAGGTTTTTGTCGTTTGGAAAATAAACAAAATCCCATGTATTATTCTTTTCAATAGATTCAATTTTTTCATCCATTGATTGCACCTAATTTTCATCTCTCATAGTTTCTTCAAATGAAGAAGGTTGGAATGAAAACAATGCAAAATCTGAACTAACATCCAAATCATCATAAATATATTTCAGACTTTGCATCTCTCTCTTACCATTGCTTGATTCATCACTTGATTGATTGCTGGGAGAATCTTGATCTGTTGATCTGCTTGAAGATCCATGCTGCTCAAAAAATCTTGTAGTTCTTGTTGGTGTGTCTTTGTTCGGTGTCTTCACCTGTGATTCTTGCTACTCCTTTTCTGCTACATCATCTTCTTCCATCACTAACACTTGTGCATAACTATTTTGTCTATACTACCATTCCACAACTCTCATTCCTTGAACAAAACATCTCTGCTAATTATGGTATTCTTGGTGAGAGAGTTATACAATTTGTAAGCTTTTAATTGTTCACTATAATGAGTAAATATGCATATTTCACCTTTATCATCTAATTTTCCTCTTCTCTCCTTAATCCCACGTGCATAAATTACACATTGAAACACTCTGAGATGAGATATGGTGCAAGAAATACTTGACCATGCGTCTTTTGGTACTCTGTTCATCACACTCTTTGTATGGGATATGTTTATCACATAAATAACACTTGAAACTGCTTCTACCCAATTCTCTTTAGACAAGTTTATTCCTTTCAACATTCTTTTTGTCATGTTCATAATGGTTATGTCCTTTCTCTCTGCTACACAATTCTACTCTAGTGTGTACCTGGTTATAAATTGTTTTCTAATTCCATGTTGTTTGCAGTAATCATGGAATGCCTTTGAATCATATTCTCCACAACGATCTGACCTCAATACCTTGATATGTTAATCACTTTATTTCTCTGTTAAGGCTTTGAATTACTTGAAGTTTGCAAAAGTTTCAGTCTTATGCTTCAAGAAGTAAACTGCAGTCTTTTTGTTATAGTCATAAATGAAACTGAGGAAGTAACAAATTCCACCTATCGATTGTGTCCTCATTGGTCCACACAAGTCTGTATGCACTAGCTCAAGGGGTTGCTTTGCAATGTATGCAACTCCCTTTGGAAAAATTTCACGTCGCTGCTTTCCCAAGATGCAACACTCACAAGTATTAGCAGGGAGGTAGTCCTCTGACCATTTGTTTATGTTGCAACAATCTTACACCAAAAAAGTGCAAGTATCCAAATTTAAAGTGCCATAACCAATAATCATTAGAGCATGCAACTGTAAAAGAAATGACTTGATCACTGTAATTCATAATTAGAGGAAAGAGGTTGCTCCTCATCATCTGCACCTTTCCTATCAACTTCTTGCTTGGGGATTTGTCATATATAACATACTCTTGTCATTGAAAGATAAATTTGTCTCTGTTGTGTGTCAATTGAACAACACCTATGTAATTATGTTTGAGACCAGGAACATAGTATACTTATGAGATTATCTTTGGTTCCCCTCTCTTGGTCTGAATCTTGACCACTTGTTTGTCATCTACATCCATAGTCTTTTCAGTCCCTAACTTTACCTCTGTCTTCACAAATTGATCCAAATTTGCAACCAAATTCTTGTTGCTTGTTATGTGGTTACCGCAACCACTATCTAATAGCCACACATTATTAGAAGTTTCATGCATGGTATGGCAATCTAGGAATATGGATTTAGTACTCTCTGTAGTGAAATTACCTATGTGGGTTCCTTGATCAACTATCCTCTTTCTACAATCATGAGAAGAATGACCAAATGTATTGCAATAATAACATCTCACCTTTGATTTGTCAACTATTTGATTATTGGTGAAGCTTCTACAGTTGTTTCCACTTTCATGTTCATGCTCTTCTCGACCATCTCTCTGACCACCATGTCTTCCCCCTGATCCTCTGCCTCTCAATCTACTTTTTCCTCAACCTCTGTCTCTTGAAATAGAAACTTGGATTTTGAAAACGGTTTCTAAAGTGGAATCCTTATTTCTGTCTATCCTTGCCTCAAGTGATAGAAGTGATCCCATCAACTCATCAACTATCACTGATGTTGATCCAAATCTTTAGGAGAGACCCCCAAGACCTAAAAAATTGAAATGGATCATGGGGGGGATGCCCCCAAGATATGAAAAAATGAAATGCCAAACGAAAAATAGGAGAACACACAATAAACAAAACCAACGATATTTTTTGTTAAAATAGGGAATAACTATAAAAGCTACATTGTGGTGGACAATCTGTCGTTTTACAAAATGCGACTTGTTACTTATAGCATTTTTTTAGTTATAATACCATAGTTAAATTCCATGGATGGGTATACCATGGATGATTGAACACCATGTGTGAATGAATACCATGGGTGGATGGCACTTATAATACCATGGGTATATTCCATGAGTGGATAAATACCATGGGTTGATGAATACCATGAGTGGATGCGAATTTCCATTCAAATCATTCCTCCCTCCTTAAAAAGCAATCGTCCCCATTATGTGAAGTTTCCTACTAAGAATGCTTTGTTGAATATGAAGAGCCACTGAAGAGAAGAGTTTTGTGTGGTTAACCCATAATCGTGATGAACAGAGATCCGAGGATAAAGATACCTTATAATGCTTGTGACCACTATGATATTTATAGTGTGTGGCCTAGGAATGGACTTCGATGAAGTGTGGGTTTGTGGATGGCCCATAACCATGACAAACGAAGATCCGAGGATAGAGATACCCTGTAATGCTTGTGACCAACTATGGCAGTAACAATGTGTAGCCTAACAAATGGACATCGATGACAAGGATTTTGTGTAGTTGACCCATAACCGTGATGTTGACTATTGATGAAGTAGTCAGTGCCTACATAGGCTAGGGTGGGAGGACACATCTCCAAAGAACCCAAGATGAATCCTCCTATGTTGAATCTGATGAATGCAAAGGAGGTGACTACTAAATCATGGTGGGAGGAGAACTCACATTGAATGCTGCTTCAAATATAAAAACTTATTTAAAATAAGCATAACTCGGTCAATATAACTCATAATATTTCTTATAACCTGTTTTTGGAAAAATAATGACCATTTTGCAGCTTCCCATGTCATTGAAATCCCTATGTAGACACTCAAGAAACTCAGATTTGTGCTGCAACTTTCCCAACGTCACAAAAGTTCTGAAAAAATATCGGATTTGAAATCAACGATATATCCCTCATCCGAACTCCAATTCAACCAATTTTCTTTTTGGAATTGGGTGTTTTTTAGTAGGAGCTCGTATCTACAATCATTTTTCTAAAATTCTACACAAAAAATGAAAAAAATGATAGGAGAGCCTCTGTTTACGAATTGTCGTAAGAAAAATTTCTGCAACATAGCTCATTTAAAATCAACGATATCTCCCTCATCGAGACTCCGATTCGACCGATTTTTTTTTGAATTTGGGTACTTTTTCATAAGTAATCCAGATATATTATTTATTTTTATAAAGTTTGTATGAAAATGTTCATATATGATTTGAAAACTCTCTACCCAAAAAACTTTTCCAAAATAATGAAAAAAAAAAAGAATCTTCCTGCTTTGCCCAAGAAAGTTCTTTGTGGACGGTGTGGCACATGTATGAAGTTTTTTGAAGATTGCTGCAAAACTTTTAAACTGAAATATGCATCAAACCCTCATTTCAATGGATTTGTAAGCTGAATCTGATACCACCAATCCAAATCTTTAGGGCAGGTCCCGAAGATCTACAAAATTGAAATAGATCTTGGTGGTGGGGTGGGTGGAAGGAGCAGGGGGGGGAGGGAACCCAAGATATGAAAAATTGAAATGCGAGAAGAAAAGGAGGAGAACACACAATAAAAAAAACCACCAAGAATTTTTTATTAAAATAAGGGAAAATGTAAAAGCTACATTGTGGTGGACAAATTGTCTTTTTACAAAATGTGACTTGTTACTTATAGTATTTTTTTTAGTTATAATACCGCAGTTAAATTCCATGGGTGGGTATACCATGGGTGATTGAATACCATGGGTGGATCTCACTTACAATACCATGGGTAAATGAATACCATGAGTGGATGTCACTTACGATACCATATGTATATTCCATGAGTGGATAAATACCATGAGTCGATGAATACCATGGGTGGATGCCAATTTTCCTTCAGATCAGATGTCAAATCCTTGACTCTTCTATGGCTGCTACCATAACATCAAATTTGGTAGACAAAGATCTGCGGACCTTCTCAACCACTGTTTGATATTTAATTTCCTCACCATAAATTTTTCACTGATTTATGATAGTCATGACCCGATTCATGAAACAATTGATGTCCTCTCTCTCCTTGATCTGCAGACTTTCAAAATCTCTCTTAGTACTCTGCAAATTAAAAACGTTGACTTTTTCCATGCCTTTATAGCTTGTCGCCAAGGTCTCCCATGTTTCCTTTGCTGAAGATGTGATAATAGTTTTTTGGAACACTTCTTGGTCCACTCTTTTTTGGATAAGCTGCAAATTTTTGTGCATTCTTCTTTTTATCTTTGTTCCATAGATCCTTCTAGGCATCAGTGAGAGCTCGTTTTTTCTTGTAATGTCTTGTTCTGTAAACATTTTCACTAGGTAAAATTACATAAAAATGAAATAAAATAAAAATAAGGTGAAATAGCTAAATCATAAAAATTATATACATTTGAGGTAAAGTATATATTTAAGTAGATTTGATTCATATTGATTAGATTATATATATAATCAATCACCTAGTGAATAATGAATATATTTTGAGAGTAGAGATTTCGATAATTATTCATATTGTTTGGATTTTTTGATATGATTTCTGTAGAAATTTTGCAACTTTTACATATTTCATATGCAGTTCACATCCAAAAGATTCAAATAACATGAATATATTTACTTTATGTTTAAATATTAAAAAAATGGCATATTGGTAAGGATTTAGAAATGTTGTATTCATTTGATTAGTATAATATGGAACACTAATTTTACTTATGAAGAATCCAAAGTAATCAAATGTATAATACTTAAATTTATCATAAAAAATTTTGGGTTTAAGATAATATGTTATTATGATTCATATTTGTTTTAATCTTTTGAGGTATTTTGATAATTTTTTTATTAATTAATGTTATTATTTATAATTAATTTTAATAAATAATTAAAATAGATTTTATTTTTAAATTAATTTATAAAAGTTTTTAGTTAGTTAATGTATATGGTTTAAGTAATAAAGCATTAGTTTAATTATTTTTTTTCTGAATAATGTTTGTTATTTTGCTAGTACTATGTCAATATGTGTTTAATTTGAATATGTATGTTAGTTTCTACTAATATGTTTACTAGGTATGTAGTCCATGAATGTGGAGTAAAATCTCTTAGGTTTTTTTTCCTAGGTCCTCTTTAAAAACGAAATCTAAGTGAATCATGTCATATTATCTCTATGTATTCTATTTAGAGGTCTAGAACTTTGTGCATCATCTATAATCCCTATAATAATATGTATTTATGTAAAATGATGTTTTTCATCTCCATGTCATTATCAGGGATAAAATTCCCATCCTACTATGCAAAACCTTATAATTCTATACATTGAAGCTTAAAGGGAAACAATTATTTATACTATCTATGTGATAATTCAAGTTCTCATTAATGGTCCATGGACCCTGAAAGATTTATTTAATTCATCATACCCTAATTTAGAGCCTCTATACCATTGTTAAGATTTCAAGACCATTATTACATAAAAACTCGTAATGACAATGAAATGCGACATATATACTAGCAACCCTATGTTTCGTACATGTAGGATTTCGGTCCTATACATGTCCAATTATCTATAAATAAGCATATCATATACCCTCTAACCTTAGTTCCCTTCCCAACCAATTATAATGATCTTTACCCATATTTGGTATGCAAAACCTTATAATGACATCCATGCTTTAGCTGTTTTCCAAAATTACCTTTACAAGACAACCTGTCACATTGCATAGAGCCCCATAATTGTTTACATTGAAGGTTGAATGGAAACAATTTAGTTTATATACTATCTATGTGATATTTTAAGTTCTCCTTAATAGTCCATGGACCCCATAAGATTTTAATACCTAAAATTCTAGTTTAAATCCCTATTCGATTGTAAATACCTCAAGATCCCTAGTACATGAAAACTAATATTGTTAAGTACATGCCACATATAGGCTAATAATTCTATTTTTGGGATATGTATGATTATTTGTATCCTAAGCATTTCCGTTATCTATGAAGAAGCATATCTTGCACCCTATTATTCCTCTCCCATGTAATGAGAGTACTCTTCATCCATTTTTTGTGTGCAAAACCTTATAATGATATCCATATTTCAGTAATTGTCCAAAGTTATATTTACAAGGTTCATGTGGTGGTTTAAAATTATTTGTATCACATATTACCCACCAAAACGTGGGTTTCCCATGGGAGAAAACCTATATTCCCCTTGGATACCTAGCCATAAGGTAGTTCTATATGATTAACACATGACATGATGCCAAAGTCCTCCACTTCTATCTCAGATCTCTCTCTTCCATTGGTTATCCATTACTAGGCACTTTAACCCTTTTGTAATCATGTGCTTTCATTTAATGTTTTGGGCATAGTAATATCGATAGAGGGGTGAACTGGATGATTAACTACTATTGATTTTATTCTTGTTCTCTCACATCACCTGAGAGGTTAGACTTTGACTCTAGTCTAGTGCGACCTCCTTTAAGACCTTACAAATTTAGGAAGGACTCTACTAGAAAGGCTTTCATTGAATTAGTGTGCCCATGATATTCCATACCTACCAATTTCGATATTTCCACTTGTTCCATCTCCATTCTTGAGTGAGAGAGTGTTATTTCACCCCTATTACCTTTTGGAGGGTGATGTTAGGAAATGTGGATATGTTGTCTTGATATGGAGGTGTTTTGGAGGCATCCCCATGATTGCTGAGCTACATTTTCAAGTGTTGAGAACTAATTAGGCCACATGAAACTTATTTGTGGAATTTATAGCTCATTTAGAGGATAATTTAATGCTTAAGGTGGTCTTTCTCCCGTATGTGTGGCAATTTATAGCATCTTTGTTATGTTTTTGAGCTACGAGGTTGGCTTGTAACATCCATCTTGTCTAACTCTTAAAGAAAACTTGTGAGTAGGGATTATTTAATTCATTATTGTATAAATGAGTGGGATGAGTCTCATATAAACAAAGACTCAACACATTCCATTATATCATCATCATGCATTTGATTCTTTCCTCTCTAAGAGAGGGCAAGCTAGTATTTTTCGCTACTATGGGCAGCATGTGACCTTTATTGGTGCAACACTCTTATGGATATGATCTTTTGTATGGAGAAATTATTCTGGGATTAAAAGAATATACTTTTAGAGATAATTTTGTAATTTATTGTCTTATCATTAATATTTTGCATGTTGATGACCCACGTGGATATTGGTGTCCACTCACCTATTCCACCTAAACCTCCTAATCAGTTTCATGTGTTTCCTTGTTCATTTCAGCGTTTACTATTTTTAGTAGTTTTTCGACTCCTAAACTTCCGGAGCCGTTTTGACCCCCTTATCGAATTTTTTTGGGGTTCACAGTAGGCCTATAGCCGTAGGAAATGACATGTGGGGAACCTGTTATAATCATAGAGACCTTTCCAATAAGGTATCGTACATGACAAATGGATATAATATGACTAAGCTACGACCTCGGGAAGCTGATTGCCTAACTAATCCCAACTAGGCCCACAAAATCTTGGTGTTACATCTGCTAGGGTTAGGGTTTTGGGGTTTTAGGGTTCTCGCATGTTTTCCAATAATAAATAAGCCCTTGAGCCTCATTGTAACACAGTTCAGAGGCATGTAGCTGCCACATGTATTCTCAGAGATAAGCTACCACTTCCCATGCTATCTTATTTCCATTCTGTTTGTAAGCACAGTTCAATATTTTTCTATTCATGAAATGAAGTGTTTTTCTGTTGCATCTCTGTGTTTAGGATTATATCTTTATGTTATTGTGTTCATCTTTAAGTTTAGGTTAGTGGTATCAGAGCAGTCTACTCTTTCTCTGTTTTTCTTTGCATTTCCCCAGCAAGGTCAGGTTATAAGGAGTTAGGGTTTGATTTGCTCGAACCATTGTAGGATAAACCTCGCAAAATCTGATGACCTCCCATCGCAGAAGAAAAGAAAGATGAGGGGGTAGGAGATCCTTTCAAAATGTTGGTCGAGGAAGCCCTCGAGTGACAAAGGGATGCGATTATGGAAAAATTTTCCCAGATCCTTCTACAACTGCCCACAGGTCATGCATCTTCATCCAGCAGCCACTCTAGAGGTGCCACTCATTTTAGGGTACAGGTCAACTTCATTATTCAAATATTCGAAGACCTGATATATGTAGACACTATAGGTAAATGGTTAAATCTATTGGAATGATATTTTTCAGTTCATGAGTTTTCTAATCGGGAAAATATTACCTTTGCACTTCTTAAATCCACCCCACATGTCAAGGATTAGTAGGAAACATACTGTGAACAAAAGGACAAGAGTGAACCCTTATTGTTTTTAGCCGCACCCACTTGGCATTCTTTTCGAGACGCCATCAAGGAACAATATTACCTTGTTAGGAGCTATGAAGACAAATACATAAAGTGGACCATGCTACGATAGGGAAGGGACCAAAATGTGAGAGAGTTCACAAATACTTTCCATACCCTTCACATGAAGTTGGGTATCAAGGATACTGAGTGGAATTTGGTGCTCAAGTATCATGACTATCTACACAAGTACATCTGGGACAAGATAGAGTTCCTGGACATTTCCTCGCTCATAACGACATATCGGTACGATGTCATGATTGAGCAGAAGCTTAAATAGAAGAAGCGGGACTTTGGCTTTACGAATCCAAAGAAAGGAAAAGGCACCCCCAAACCACAGAATAAAGGAACAAGCCCAGGCGGTGCTACCCGAGACAACCCTCTGAAGTCGCAAGTAATGAACAACACCCAAAGAAAAAGAAGTACATGAGAAAATGGTGTGAGTTCCATAAGAGCTCCAATCACAATACAAGTGACTATCAGTCCAAGCAATCACTCATGCCTGAGTTGAAGGCTTCTGAAGCAGACGCAAGTGTCGACTTTGAATTAGAACCTGATAAGGGAACTGATAAAAGGAAGCATATCGTTGATGTGGATCCCAGTGCCACCATGGCCACCACCAAGATCCAGAAGATTGAGCCTGAAGATCCAGAGGAGGGGGAACACCTAGTCCACTCATAGATCTGGTTGAAGGGTTCTTTGCTGGAGTTCATTATTGATAGCGGGAGCCAAAACAACCTCATTTCAGAAGAGGTTGTGAAGAGGTTAAGCCTAAACACTATAACATATCCAAAATTGTACACCATCGAGTGGCCTCACCAAGGACGAGATCTTTGTGTTAGCCAGTAGTGATGCCTTCCTTACAAAATCAAGCCCTTCAAGGATGAGGTACTGTGTGATATCGTTCCTCTTGAATTTTGTGATGTATTGTTAGGACAACCATACTTATGGAAGTGACATGTTGTATATGAGTCTAAACCTCGCTCTATGATTATTAATTTGGCTAATAAGCTGTACACGATACCAGAGGTAGCCTCGCCTACCACCATCTCTTTGATCACTATAAAGAAATGCAGTAAGATCATTTCCCATACCAAGAGATTTTTTCTCCTTATGGCTCACCCCTAAGGTAAGAAGAAGGTTGTGTCCACAACTTGCAAGTAGGGTTCCTTTAAACAGCAACAACAGATGGACAACTTCATGGAGAAGTATAAGGATATTTTCGCCTCACCCAGAAGGGTACCTTTGCACTGTTAGGTCAATAAATGTATTGATCTAATCTTGGGTGCACCACTGCCCAATGGACTGATCTATTGACACTATGTTATGGAGAATGATGAGATCAAGAGGCAGATTCAGCAACTATTGAAGAAATGGCACATAAAACCAATCTCATCACCTTGTGGAAGCTTGATTGTATTGGTACATAAGAAGGATGGGACTTGGAGGCTCTGTATTGACTATCGGGCACTGAACAAGATCACTGTCTAGAATAGGTACCTAATCCCATAGATTGATGGCCTTCTGGACCACCTCAAGGGAACCAAATATTTCAACAAGATTGAATTGAAGTCAGGTTATCACCAGGTTCCTATCAAACCCTTCGATGTGTGGAAGACTACCATCAAATCCAAGGACATCCTTTTTGAATGGTTGGTCATGTTTTTCAAATTGACGAACGCCCATGCAACCTTCATGAGACTGATGTATGGCATCTTACAACCCTTCAAAAATGAATTCGTGGTGGTGTATTTAGTTGACATATTGATCTTCAGCCATTTTTGGGAAGAGAACCTCCACCATATTCGATAGATCCTTCAAACCCTGTACTAACACAAGCTATGTGTTAAGTTGGAGAAATGCACTTTCAGCCTGACCCAGGTTCAATATCTGGATACATCATTGATGAGAAGGGTGTACATGTGGACCCATCCAAGATACAAGTCATCCGGGATTGACCAACCCCAACCACTCTAACAGAGCTCCAAAACTTTTTGCGTCTTTCCAATTTCTACGCTAGGTTCATGTTGGGTATCTCTCATATCACTTGGCCATTAAGTCAAGTCACGAAGGGAAAAGTGAAAGAAAAGTTTTTTTGGTCGGAAAACCAACAAGTGTTCTCCGAGTTGAAGAGTCGCCTTTATTCTACACCAGTCCTCACATTACTAGACCTATAACAACCATTTGAGATTGAGACAGGTGCCTTCAACTATGCTATTGGTGCGATCCTTACTTAGCATGGGCATCTAGTGGATTACCATAGTGAGACACTTTCAGACACAGTCCAAAAGTATCCCACTTAAGACAAAGAATTGTATTCCATTGTGTTGGCATGCTGTCAATGGAAGCATTACGTTCTAGGGAAGGAAACGGTCATCCACATAAGCCACCAACCTCTACAGTTCATACAGACACAAGGGAAGTTGCATAATGATTTCCATCAGAAATGGTCCATCTATTTGCAACAATTCCATCTGAACATTAAGTATAAGAAGGGCAGCACCAATAATGTTGTTGATTGCCTTGGCCAACCACCAGTCATGGCGCTTATCACTGTGCTCGACTTCTGTGGGCATGAGACATCGGGATGACCGCATCTTTATGAGAGTGATCTAGAATTCAACATCATATAGTAGACACTTCTAGAAGGGAAGAAAGTTCCAAATTTTCACCTTTAGGATCCACTGTTATGCCACCTGGGACACATCAGTGTTCCTTCAAGTGAGCATATTGAGATGACTTTGGAGGTGCACTACAATCAGGTCGTTGGACATTTGGGAGTAGAGAAACTAGTGGTGATGTTACAGAAGTAATTTTATTAGCCAAAACATTGTCAGGATGTTGGGAAGTACATTAGATCCTACACTGCCTACACCATTGCCAAACTAACCATCAAGAAGAAAGACATGTATATTTCTCTACCTACTCCTACCTGGCCTTGGGAATCTGTCTCCACAAATACATGGTGGTCCTTCCTTCTACTAAGCATGACAGTGATTGCATTTTCATGGTCATGGATAGATTCTCTAATATGCCCATCATGGCAGCCTGCAAGAAGAGTATCACACTAGAGGCCACTGCTAAGCTCTTATTTGAGAGGTATGGGCACACTTTAGGATCCCAGAGTCCATTACCTTAGATTGGGACAGTAAATTCTGAAGTGTGTTTTGGTCAAGTCTATGGTCGATGTTGGATACAAAACTTAATAAGTCCATGACTTTCCATCCCCAAACTAATGGCCAAATAGAGGTTCTCAACAGGATGATCGTACACATTCTGCACATGTACACCTCGAAGAATCCACGCACATCAAATGAATGTCTCCCCTATGTCCAACATAGGTACAACAGAGCTCTCCATAGCGCAATAGGCCACATCCCCTTTCAGGTAGGGCTGGGATTTCATCCATTATGCCCCGTTCATGTGGCCATACCATTTGTAGCCACTTGGGTAGACTCAACTCACATTCAGTCTGAAGCTGAAAGGGATAACAACTTCATTGAGCACATTCAAGACATTCATTAGTAGGTCCATGATATATTCGACAGAGCCAATGTTAAGTGCAAGCAGCGTCATGATGAACATCGAGTGCCACACAAGTTTTAGGTGGGTGACAAAAGTTGGCTACATTTGCCGAAGGAGTGCCTTGCTCAACCACACCTCATCCTTCGCCTGCTCTAATATGGGTCATACGCCATCACCAAGGCCATTGGTGACAATGCCTTCAAACTCAGCATCCCACCATTCCTTGGTCTGCACCTAGTGTTCAATGAAGATCACCTTCGGCCATACTTTCCACCATTGTCAGACACATTTGACATTGCAGGACAAATCACACAAATAGAGCTCAACCTAGACTACATGGAACAGGCGACAATTGATCAGATCATGGACATAGGGATCAATAGCACTCACCAACAAATGATACAACTATATCGAGTTGTCAAAGTAGGTCAACTCCTTCACCTGGGCAAGTGGTTCACTAGGGACCAGTTTCAACAAAAATTTCCTCACCTCATGGAGGCTCTGCACGCAAAGGGGACCATTACTTCATAAGGGGGAAGGAAGTATCTAGGTGGATATTGGTGGGCACCCACTTATTCCACCAAGACCACTGAGTCGGTTTCAGTTGTTTCCTTGTTCATTTCAGCATTTACTATTCTTAGTAATTTTTCAGCTCCTTAACTTCCGGAGTAGTTTTGACCTCCTAAATGACGTTTTTTTTGGGGTCGGTGATAGGCCCAAAGGGCCTATGGTGAAGCCTATAATACTCAGAGAGACCTTTCTAACAAGGTATTGTACGCGCCAAGTAGAGATAATATGACCAAGTTTCGAAACCGAGAAGTTGTCTGCCTAACTAACCCCAACGGGGCCCACAAACTCTTGGTGTTACATCTCCTCGGGTTAAGGTTTTGGTTGTTTAGGTTTTTACCATGTTTTCCAATAATAAATAGGCCCTTGAGGCTCATTATAACATAGTTCAAGGGCATATATCCACCACATATCTTGTCAGCGATAAGCTATCATCTCTTGAGCTATATTATTTCCATTCTGTTTGTAAGCATAGTTCAATATTTTTGTATTAAGTGTTTTTATGCTCCATGTCTAGTTTTATGATTATATATGTAATTTATTGTGTTCTTGTTGAAATCTTGCTTCATTATTGCATGTAAAATTCTTATCTATAAGGCCTATAAGGAAAATATTAATATGTAGATCACATATTTAATTTCTCCCTTCACATAAAAAATAAAGGGTTTTTAAGACTATATTCCTTAGGCATCCCCCCTTACTCCATCAAGGTACTTCCATTGAAATTTTACCCTAAAATCTCCATCAAACCCTAACATGGAACTTATAGATAATGTGTTGTTCATTCATATTTTGTTTGAAGTTTCATCTTCATTTTTATCTCTTAGACATATTGGGAAACTACTAGGGTTTCTAAGGCTCATTTATGTATTAAACTAACTTTTTTGTCAACAAAAGTGGTTGATAAATTAGGATTATCATATATAAATTATTTTAGAGGAAAAATATAGCATAGTTCATGGCCATTCCCTCTTAATTAGAGATGATGAAACATTTATTTATTTATTTATACATAACTAAGTGCTCTAGAAATACATTTCCTCTCCTAATCCTACCTTCTATTGGAAGATATTTAATCCTTTGTCATTGAATATGATTTTAAGATCTTTTCTTAAGTTGCTATATGAAATCGAAAAACCATAACTTATTGCATCCTTATTCTTGGTCTAGACATAGATTACTTGAACCCTAGAATTGAAAGTCTAGGTCATCTTAGGCCTTGACAATACTCTATCCAACATAAGAGATCTTTATTCCTCGTCTTAAGAGCATATTTTACATGAATTAAGAAACCTCCCTTGTGGTTTAATTCCACTAATTAGTAGGAGAAAGGTTTATAAGGTGATAGTGGAAACCCTTTCTCTCATTACCATAAGGTTTTTCCCTGCCCAATAAGGCTTTGTACTCGGATTGCTAGATTTTGTGGCAACAAATTTCGTTTTTTCCAAGGAGTTGAGTAGACCTCTTTGTGATCCTAAATTTAGGCTTAATTGTATAATCATTTGATTTATATAATCCCAAATATAAGGAAAAATATTCCCATATGGTGACTCCATTAGAAGAATGAAGTCGTAATTCTTCATTTAGCTCCAAGTTTCCCATCATTGGAAAGTGAAGAAAGAATTGTTCAACCCATTTTGGATTCACTCTAGTGAGTAAATATTTTATTGTTGTGCAAGATTCAAGAAAATGCTTCCTTGGAAATTTCATGAAATGAACTTTGCATTGGATGTTAAGGAGTTTCCATGATATCATAATCATTTGTATAAATTGTTTGACAAATAATCCAAAATTTTATGGTGAACCTCTCGAGTTGTTAATCATGTGGTAAAATTCATCAAGTATGCTTAAGAGATCAATATGGTTTATCATGATTTTCTCATGAGATTATTTATTAATTCTCTTGGGAAAGATCAAAGAAAATGGGTTAAATATTCTTGCAAACATAAATGCATCCCTTCAATTAAAGTATTCATTGAAAGTTGCTTGAGTATTGGGGACCAATGTTTCAGACATATGAATACACCTTTCCAAATGTAGCCATATCCCTTCAAAGGAAGTGACTTTTTAATCCTTGTGAAAATGTTAACGAGAAATATGATGAAGAGGATCACTGTGCTTAAGAAGTGAAGACTATACCTGATTATCATGTGGAGCATATTAGATCATTTCTCAAGGAAAATCATGATCATTTTATTTATTGAAAAAATAATGATGGGGATGAAGAGGATCCTATTGAACATGAGTCTTGCACACCATATCAAGACTTATAAGATATGACTATAAATTTATTTGAACCACCTTCACTTCATTTGGATATCATTCCTCAATGACATTTAGATTCCATGGATTTTGAACGTGATAAGCCAATTTGTTTGCCCCTTTTGATTTTTTTTTTTTGCGATGAAAAATTGGTTTTTTGAGGCATTTTCCATTAGCTATCTCTCCCTCATACCACTAGTAGCATGCACGCAATAGAATAAATGAATGTTATGCCTATGATAGCTATTGAAAAAGAGTACTTGAAATTGAAAAGTGATTACTCCATATTTAAGATGTAAGAAAGGATACAATAGTATGAGAAAAAAATTCATTTCCTCTTCATCTTGATTCTATTCAAGAAATATTGAGCCTTTATTTATCTATTTTCCCACATACTACCATTACTGCTTTTATCCAACATTTGAGAATTATCAAATAATGATTACTGAATGTGATGTTTTCTTGTTCGATCTCATGGTTAGTCACAGGGGTAAGAGTTCCGATATTGGTTTGATCACATGTTGGCTAAATTACTTGTATGCTCATATTTAGTTGATGTACTTTATGCTAGCATAGGTTAGAGTAGAAAATTGCATTTACTTTATGTGTCTTGAATTGTGCATCCTACCTTTGACATTATTCATATTGATGTGTATGCATAATAGTTAGATTATGTTAGCTAACATTTTATTATTAGTATTATTTTATCTTATATCGTAAGGGTGCCAATCAACACCCTTTTTTACCAACAACTTATTATGAGTGTATAGGTTACATGTCTACAAAGCCCTATATATTGTTGGAGTTCTCATGCACTCATTCAATAACATTGCTCATGTGCTCTACGGTGAGAATGTATTCATGTTAAAGCCAAATTTTACCCACCAAAAAGTGGGTAACCCATAGGAATAAGATTTTCTTTCCCTTGCAGAAACATCCAATCAACAACCTTATATGATCAACATATGAAATGATTCCATAACTATCCACCTTTCACTATGGTCATATCTCTTTCTCTCATTTGGGGTTCCTTCCTAAAGTAAGTTGGGTCATCCATTGGAAGGTACTTTAAGCATTTTGTAACCATTCAATTTCACATAATGTTTTAGGCATAATATTTGTAACATACACTTCATAATAATAAAATAACTATAAAAAAATTAAGTGTTAAATTTAATCATAAGATTTAAAGGATAGTAATACGACTGTAAAAGAGGGTTTATTTTTATTTTATTTTATTTTGAAAGAAAGAATCATCTCTTGTCATAACTAAAATCTAGCTATAGTTATGAACACAAAAAACTATGATTAAGAGAAAACCATCACTTTTCAATTTTCTTCTTTATTTATACATGCTATTACAAAAGGTTCTTCCCTTATGGCTTCATTTATAATTACAAGGTATAATGACCCCCACTATAAGTGAATTTTGTTTCTTTTTTATTACTTTCACAATGATAACTACTTACATATATAACCTATCTTTCCTCATTGATAATATGTTCATGTTTTACTCATTAACCATACAAGTTCGCATTATTGTATGATTATATGTCACCTTTTGAAAATATTGCAATTCATAGGTTAATATAGTCATAATATGTATAATCCCTTCAACTACACTTCATATTGTATGGTGAATGCATATAATTTATTAACAAGAATCCGTGACTATCGGTATTGATAATAAGTGTTGCATTGGGAAGGGGTCCCTAGGGTCAGTTAAGTCACGTTTTGAGTCAATTTTAAGAAAATTTTGTAAGATCCTTTTAGTGAATGCAAAGTTTCTGTGAAATGTGGAAGCAGAGTGCGAAGCTAGTAGAATTCAAAGGGGATTTAGTCCATTAGTTGGGTATATTATAGAGTTGTTTTTAGACCCGCCCATGCTCCACAGACCATGGTATTGTGAAGAAAATGCTATAAGTAGATGAGTCATACCGAGTCTAGGTATCAAGAAAATATAGAAGAATCATTGTAAGAGAAAGGTGCTAAGGCATGAAAGGTTTGTTTCCTGTACTTAGGTGAAAGGAGAAGGCTCTTGTTGTTGAGTACGTGGAGACCTTGGTAAGTATGTAGGCTGAGTGCACGGGCCCTTGCACCTGACTTCAAAGGAGAAAGGAGCTTCTAATTGATCGTTTTAACTTAATAAAGACTATTTTGGGCCGAAATTGATACATATGTGTCTTATTATTTACTTATTCAAAGTTTATATATATTATCTATCTGTTATAATTTATATGAATTAATGTTTGTTTACTGTGTGAAAGTGGTAGTTATGAAATCTTTATGCATGATAAGTACAATTAAGTACCTTCGCAAAGATATTGAAGTTGTTTAGATATAATTCAAATAGTTATTGGTTTAGAAGGATTAGATTTGCATGAAGGTAGATCTTAGCCACAGAAACTTCAAGAAACCATAACACATGCCTCTAGATGCAAAAAACTAGTTCTAGCATTTGCCAATACTACTTTGGGTGATATTGTAGCCTGCGCTATGTAGGTTGTTTCCAAAAGGGCCAAGAATTAGGGTTTTGTTAGTTGACGTAGATAAAGTTGAACTTGGGTCAGGCCCCATCAATCCAACAAATGGCTCCATTACTGGGACTGAGATCTATCTGAGGAATGTGTGATGTCAAATAAGTGGTTTCCTACTAAGAAGAAAATCGAAAAGTGGATCGATTGGAAGTTGCACGCATTTGCATCTCAGGAGAATAGAAATCCGTAGTTATCCAAGGAGACTTGGTTTAATAGATACTTGTACATGGACAAAACCGAAGCCTTTTTCTGTTTCTTCCCTTTCGAATCACATGTGTTGATGTCTAAATTAGCAGACAATCAGGGTACATGGAGGTTTGACGGCTCTATTATGTGGACTCTAGAGCTCGTGAAGCACATGGAAGCTTCATAAAATAACATCTTGTGGGTCGTTGATCATTGGATTGATCGTATCTAAGGAGGATTCATCGTTGAACTTGCGATTGATATGACCATTAGCTATAGCAAAGCAGAGTGTAATCTCTTCAGGGGACAGCAAGGTAAGTACTTAAAATATCTGAAAACTTGGATTAAGATGTTGTTGTGTGAAAAAACGATTATTCCATTACCTTTATGTTTGCGACTACGCAGAGCAAAAAACCATTATGAAGGAATGAAGAATCAAATTCTAAATACAGACCACATTTAAGATCCTCTTCTAGCGACGATGAAGGGACTATTCTAAGTACATCGTGAAGTGTGCTACAGATAGTAGGTCATGGTATCCCAAGGATACCTCTTCCATCCACTCCACCTCCACCTCCACCTCTATCGCATACACCTACATATTCACCTCTACCTCCACCTCTGCATCAATTGTTCAACATGGCAAACTTAATGAAGATATCAATCTTTAAAGGGGTAGGAAGAGAAGACCCCAAATAATTATGATAGAAATATAGAGAGAATATGCACACATATAAAAGTTCTACATATATGGAAGATATGTGTAGGTAGAGAAGTTGAGCATATATATGGACTGTTGTGTATGCATATTATGGAAGTTTTGCACAACTTATTTATATACTTAGCTTTTGTATATGTGCATATATGGAAGTTTCACATATATAGAGGATATATGCATATACAGAAGTTGTTCATATACAGAAGATATGTACAACTTCCATATATACGTAGCTTCCATATATGCGCATATACAAAAGTTGAGAATAACTTCAACCTTCTTATATACTCAACTTTAACCTCCATATATATGTGGATCTTCTGTTTATGTGCATATACGTAAGATATGCACATACGTATAAGTTGTGCACATACGGAAGATATGCGATATGAAATATGCACATATATAAAGTTGTGTTACCTCCATATATAAAATTAATGCTTCTTTATTAAATACACATATGCTCTGTATATGTTCAAATCTTTCGTAAATATGCAGAACTTCTCTATATGTGCACATGTTCCGTATATGCGCTACTTCTGTATATCCATATATCTTTCGTATATGTGAAGCTTTTGTATATGCGCATATTTTTCGTATATGCACATACACATGTACAACTGCAACTTTCATATATACACAACTCCAATATATATGCGTATTTTTCGTATGCACACAACTTTTGTGTATACGCATATACAGAGGTTGTGCATTGTAGAGAAGGTATGCATATTTACAAAAAATATGCACATATACGGAAAAAAAAATTGCATATACGAAAAAAATGCGCATATACGGAAGATAAGCACATATACAGAAGTTGTGTAGAACTATAGCCTCCATATATGTGCATGTCTTCCATATATGCACTTCTT
This sequence comes from Pinus taeda, assembly GCA_000404065.3. Taxonomy (NCBI): domain Eukaryota; kingdom Viridiplantae; phylum Streptophyta; class Pinopsida; order Pinales; family Pinaceae; genus Pinus; species Pinus taeda. The sequence continues at coordinate 83,058 of APFE030221256.1, forward strand.
CAGTATAGGCACATAAGATATGCACATATAGAGGCTGCCAGATATGCTTATATATAGAATATGCATATATACGGAAGTTGCACATGCACATATATGCACATATCTTCCGTATATGTGTAACTTTTATATATACGTTTCAAGTATATGTGCATATCTTCTAAATATGTGTATATACGGAAGATATGTGAATATACGTAAGATACACATATAAAGAGAATATGCACACATAAAAGTTCTGCATATTATGGAAGTTTTGCACAACTTCTTTACGCACTTAGCTTTTGTATATGTGCATATATAGAAGTTTCACATATATAGAAGATATACGCATATACAGAAGTTGTGCATATACAAAAAATATGTACAACTTCCGTATATAGGTAGCATCAATATATGCCCATATACAAAACTTGAGAATAACTTCAACCTTCTTAAATACTCAACTTTAACCTCCATATATATGTGGATCTTCTTTTTATGTGCATATATGGAAGATATGCACATACATATAAGTTGTGCAAATACAGAAAGATATGTGATACGAAATATGCACATATATAAAGTTGTGCCACCTTCGTATATAAAATTTATGCTTCTTTCGTAAATACACATATCCTCTATATATGTTCAAATCTTTCATAAATACGCATAATTTTTGTATATGTGCACATCTTCTGTATATTCACAACTTTTGTATATGCGCATATCTTTCGTATATGTGAAGATTTTGTATATGCGCATATCTTTTGTATATGCACATACATATATACAACTGCAACCTTTATATATACACAACTCCAATATATATGCGTATTTTCCATATGCACACAAATTCTGTGTATACGCATATACAGAGGTTGTGCATTGTAGAGAAGGTATGCACATTTACAAAAGATACGCACATATAAGGAAAAAATATTGCATATACGGAAAAAAAACCGCATAAATGAAAGATATGCATATATACAGAAGTTGTGCAAAACTCTAACCTGCATATATGTGCATGTCTTCTGTATATGCACTTCTTCAGTATATGCACATAAGATATGTGTATATGTGGAAGTTGCACATGCACAACCTTTGTATATGCGTATACACAGAAGTTGTGCACATATGGAAAATATGCATATATATTGGAGTTGTGTATGTATGAAGGTTGCAGTTGTACATGTGTATGTGCATATACGAAAAATATGCGCATATGCAAAAGCTTCACATATACGAAAGATATACGCATATACGAAAGTTGCGCATATACGGAAGTTGCGCATATACGAAAGATGTGCGCATATACAGAAGTTATGCGTATTTACATTAGATTTGAACATATATAAAGGATATGTGTATTTACGAAAGAAGCATTAATTTTATATACAGAGGTAGCACAACTTTATATATGTACATATTTCGTATCTCATATCTTCCATATGTAAACAACTTATATGTACGTGTATATCTTACGTATATGCACATAAACAAAAGATCCACATATATATGGAGGTTAAACTTGAGTATATGAGAAGGTTGAAGTTATTATCAACTTTTGTATATGCGCATATATGGAAGCTAGGTATATACGGAAGTTGTGCATATCTTCCATATATGCAGAACTTTTGTATATGCGTATATCCTCTATAAATGTGAAACTTCTGTATATGCACATATGCAAAAGCTAAGTATATAAAGAAGTTGGGAAAAGCTTCCATAATATGCATACACAATAGTACATATATATGCTTAACTTCTCCACCTGCACATATCTTCCGTATATGTAGAACTTTTATATGTGTGCATATTCTCTCTATATGTGTATCTTATATATATTCACATATCTTTCGTATATACGCATATTCAGAAGATATGCACATATACTTGAAACGTATATATGAAAGCTACACATATAAAAAAGATATGTGCATATATCATGTGCATGTGCAACTTCTGTATATATGCATATCCTCCATATAGGTATATCTGACAGCCTCCCTATGCGCATATCTTATGTGCCTATATTGAAGAAGTGCATATACGGAAGACATGAACATATATGGAGGCTAGAGTTCTGCACAACTTCTATATATGCCCATATCTTCCATATATGCACGTATCTTCTGTATATGCGCATATCTTCCGTATATGAGCATTTTTGTTCCCGTATATGCAATTTTTTTTTTGTTTTTTTCCGTATGTGTGAGTATCTTTTGTAAATGTGCATACCTTCTCTACAGTGCAAAACCTCTGTATATGCGTATATATAGAAGTTATGCACATATGGAAAATATGCATCTGTATTGGAGATGTGTATATATTAAGGTTGCAGTTGTACATGTGTATGTGCATGTACGAAAAATATGCGCATATACAAAAGCTTCACATATACAAAATTTATACGCATATACGGAAGTTACACATCTACAGAGGATGTGCACATATATAGAAGTTATGCGTATTTACGGAATATTTGAACATATATAAAGGATATGTGTATTTATGAAAGAAGCATAAATTTTATATACAGAGGTAGCACAACTTTATATATGTGCATATGTCATATTTCATATCTTCTGTATGTGCACAACTTATATGTATGAGCATATCTTCCGTATATGAACATAAACAAAAGATCCACATATATATGGAGGTTAAAGTTCAGTATATAAGAAGGTTGAAGTTATTCTCAACTTTTGTATATGCACATATATGGAAGCTATGTATATACAGAAGTTGTGCATATCTTTCGTATATGCACAACTTTTGTATATGCGTATATCCTTTATATAAGTGAAACTTCCGTATATGCACATATACAAAAGCTAAGCATATAAAGAAGTTGTGCACTACTTTCATAATATGCAAACACAACTGTCCATATATAAGCTCAACTTCTCTACCTGCACATATATTCCCTATATGCAGAAATTTTATATGTGTGCATATTCTCTCTATATGTGTATCTTACCTATATTCACATATCTTCCGTATATACACATATTCATAAGATATGCACATATACTGGAAACGTATATATGAAAGCTACACATATACGAAAGATATGTGCATATATCATGTGCATGTGCAACTTCTGTATATACGCATATCCTCCATATAGGCATATCTGACAACCATCATATGCGCATATCTTATGTGCCTATACTGAAGAAGTGCATATATGGAAGACATGCACATATATGAAGGATAGAGTTCTACACAACTTCTGTATATGCGCATATCTTCTGTATATGTGCGTATCTTTTGTAAATGTGCATACTTCTCTACAGTGCACAACCTCTGTATATGCATATACACAGAAGTTGTGCACATATGGAAAATATGCATATATATTTGAGTTGTGTATATATGAAGGTTGCAGTTGTACATGTGTATGTTACGAAAAATATGCACATATACAAAAGCTTCACATATACAAAAGATATACGCATATACAGAAGTTGCGCATATACAGAAGATGTGCACATATTCAGAAGTTATGCGTATTTATGGAAGATTTGAACATATATAGAACATATGTGTATTTAGGAAAGAAGCATAAATTCTATATATGGAGGTAGCACAACTTCTGTATATGTGCATATTTTGTATCGCATATCTTCCGTATGTGCACAACTTATATGTATGTGCATATCTTCCATCACTTGAAGACTACTTGAAAAATAAATTCATGACATCAAAGGAAGGATCTCTTCAAATGATTGGTTTTGTTTTCGTCTACACTTGAGCTGCTGTTGTAGGTCCCTAATTAAGAGGGATTATGGAAGAAAGTTTCTTAATTGGAAGAAACTTAGAAATTCCTGAGCCAAGAGGGAGCTTAGGTACATTCCTTCTGTAGGAATGAGTACATTCCTTTATTCGAATAGATATGTCCTCCATAATTAATAGGGAGAGATAGACACATCATTATTGTCTTCACTAGGAAGAAAGAATGAAGGACTGGTTAAATATTTGGCATTCGATCCTCTTTAAAGATGAGATAAGGCATCCAAGATAAGAGTAGTCATAGAGGGCCTGTATTCTTTGAGGATTGGGAATCTAAGATAAGAATAGTCCTAATGGAACACAACCTAAGAACTCGGGTGGGGTATGTTCAGGGAGAGATAATGATGAGAGTGTCTATAAATCATTGGTCTCGCCAACATTGAGCTTAGATTCTTTGGAGAGATAGAGCTATTAGTCAAGGCTTTTCTATGTGACAGTGTTGGTTGATATGATGCTATAAAGATGGGATACCAATATGATTCTTCTTATGAGAAATTCTTCATTGAGAATGGCCAAGTACCATTATGAATACCTCCTTAGTTAATAGGAAGTTTTGAAAAGTGTAACTAGGTTCAGACTTCATAATGACATGTGTAATTATGTTTTTTGTGTAATTTATGTAACGAAGAAAAATAAAATGATTGTATGCTTGACTCATGGGTTTCATGAGAAATAATTTTTCTTTTTAGATGGATCCCATTAAGATCCTTTAGGATTTGTCATAAGAGTCAAATAGAGTCAATTTCATGTATGAAGAACCATTCTTTGTCCTGTTACAAATGTATATGAGTCAATAGAATGGTCGAGTAGCCGTCCAAACACAAGCACAAGTTCTCCTCTCAAATTCAACCTCTTGATAAAGTGAACTAATCAAAGACAGCCAGTTCCCTTCCATGGACCAATATTGGCCAGAAGCTGCCAAATACGCATCACTCTGGGCAACGAGGGGCGCTGTAAGAATCCAGGGCATCAAGATTTTCTGGATACTGATGGACAAAAACCTCCAATAATGGATCACCTAGAAACCCCATCTATCTGATGAGATATATGACAATGTGAAGAATATCGCCGAGTTTAAAGCAGACATGCACTTTGTCTACATCCAAGCACGCAAGGACCCTGACCAGACATGGACCACACTCCCTTTCATTGCCATTGATGAAGCTGTCTATGTAATATTGGATACCTGGTCACTGGAATGGCATGGACCAGATGTGATGGGGTGCGATACGATCGCTATCGAAAAACAGAAGGATGAAGCTAAGCACGTAGCATAGCAAAAGCAGAACGAATAGCACACGGCAATGATGGGTGGCTCGGGATGCAATGCAAACTTCGCAAGGAAAGGCACCAGTAGGAGGGGTTGCGACGACAAAGGATGAAAGTGGTTAAAATATGCCCATCGAGATGGCCGCGGATACAGGAACACAAGGAATGCCACCAACCACCATGGGTGTGCCCTTAAAACAGCCACAACCAACATAACAGAGGAAGCCATGGAAGAAGGCCAAGGCATCTAAATCGGAGAGAGAACTGACCACATTGACCGAGGGCGACCTAGGTGACATAGGGGACATAGTTTGTGAAGTCACCTGGGAAGCAATCAACGAGGCCATGTCAGAGCAATAGATTGTGTTGGGGGCGCTCTGCGCATGGATACAGGAACTTGGGACATGGGCCTCGCCACTAGGAACCACCACTACTCATGGAGGTTTGGGTCTATTAGCCACTGATTAGCTGATAAAGGCCTAAATGGCTAATACTATTGCAATCCCCGCAGGAGCACTGAAAACAGAAAATACAGTGGACCGAGCTGTGGTGGGTCGGCTTACGGGGCTTGGATTGAATTTGGCTACCCTCCTGCGCGAAGGATTGTACTAGCTCCAAGATAGTGCAACGATGGAGCTCCACGCCAGGGAAGGATGCGTGGAATAGGTACTCAACAAACAAAGAATTAACATAGAATAGTTGCGCCTCCAATGGGACAAAGCCATTACACAGAGTCAGCAGTTGGAACATTTGGTAGGGGAAGCATTTTCGCATGCCCTTGAGCTAGAGATTGTCATCGAGTTACTTGTTGGCATACAAATCCATAAGCTGGCTAGTGAGTTCTATGAAGCAAAGGAGGAGGTCACAGCAAGTACAGCCTTCAACACCACCAGAGGTCACTGAGTAGCATAAAGGCGTCATTCACTCCGGGTAAGAAAAGATCACACATGCCATGAAGGAGTGCGCCAACTTGCTGGATCAGTTGCTTATTTCGCTTACTTCACTCCAAGAAGATCCAACCTTACAGTGACTGGAAACAGAGGCAAGGGAGCTCCAACAAGCCTATGACAATGTCAAAGGGACCACGAAGGCATTTTCTATTACGTAGTGCTTGGAAAAAATGAGGGAGGCCCAAGCTTTGAAGCTCCAAGTTGGTGCTGCCCGATAGAAGGAAGCCGTGCTTAAAGAATGAAGCCAGCCATCGCTTGATGAGGCATTGTGGTTTCTACTGACATCGAGTGCAAGGTGGCACACATGTAGACAAAATATGCACTCGGTGAAGTAGCTGAAATAGAGACCAATGTGTCGGTGGGTCGCATTGAACAGGTACAACGGATGGCGGAAGAGTTTGCTGCAAGTACAAGCGAAGAATAGAAGTTGCTAATCGACCTCTACGTGAATATTGTTGCACTAGCCGAATGACTTGGGACGAGTCACGATGATTGTGTTGGGGGCCTGTTAGGTAGTAGAGGCCCCGTATAAGGGTTTTGCGGCTCAAAGCTCGCAATTTTGGGAATAGAGATGGTAAATACTCGGCGAGATGCATGGAGCGTGAAGTATAATGAGTCAAGTCAAAGGGTTGTCTGTCCAAAAATAATGTAAAATAAGTTAGCCTGGCCATGGTCCACAGCCCATAGAAATGTATAAATAGAGCAAGCCTCTATGGTTAGAAATCAGCTTTTGGGTATGAAATCTTGGATCTTGAATGTAATGGGTTTCTGAGAAAATAAGTCTTGGAGCATCTATAAGTCAGAGTCAAGAGTGTTGGTAGATAGATAGAGGCTCTGCGGCTGTGTGCACAAAGGCTTGGTAGAGTCCGCAACTATGTGCGTGGACCCCTATAGCTATGTGCGTGTTATAGACATTTTTGGGCACTTCGACCCCAATCATAAATGTCCATAAACTGAGGGCTCCTAAGTCCCTAAAAGTGTTGCTTCACTGCCTAAAGGAACAAGGTCAGCTGATTACATCATCTCCCAAGTTCTCCACTAAAAATTGCTCATAAATGGTCAAAACTAGACCATACTGAAAGCTCAATGTAGAGGGTGCGATGCATATCACCTTCCCAGTGTACAAGGTGTGATGCATACTGAATTGCTCCTCTGTAGGGTGCGATGGTCGGGGATGGACAAATGGTAGGGACAAAAATGCGAGGTGGAAGATCATGGAATCTTCCAGAAGCTTCCCCTCTGACACTTGCCTCTCTGTTTTCGACCAGGGATGAGTAAGAGATCACCATTCTCCAAGTGGAAGCATGAATTATCAGAGAGAGGACACTAATCAAGATCCTAGAAGATGACTCACCTCTCTGTAATCATCTATATATGGATCCCTCATCACAGAGATCCAGAGGCTGGAAGTTTGTATCTCATAGAGAAGTGATGTTGGTTTTCTAGTGTACATTCATAGTGTTGGGTGATCTAAGCTTTGCTTGAGGTGAAGAAGGGCTTCCTAGCTGGAGGACAGTGCTAGGTCAGAGCATATGGTTGTAATCCTCTTGCTACTTTTCATCTTAATAAAGCTATTCTTGTTTTCTTCCATATTCTTGTGTACTTGTTTACATATGCATTTATATGGTTAACATACATCTGATCCGGTGTCATTTATAGATATAGATCCTTGTTTCTTCGATAGTAGTATGTTGCTGTAATTCCACGGGTTCTCTTTGAAGCTGGGCAAACGAAAAAGAAGCAGTGAAGCTCTATCAAAAAAGAGAGGAAATCAAGCGCAAGACTCAGGTTGGTCTTCTTGGTTCTCCTCTTGTCTATTTCTATAAAAGAAAACAATAGTAGACTTTACTTGTTTGTTTCTAAGATAGCCACCCATCTTAGTGGGAATAGCAACATTCGAGTGGACACTATTCCCGATAAAAAAATGGTGACTCCGCTTGGGAGTGACTAGATTACTTATTAGCCTATCTATTCTTGTTTCTTTTATAAACTTACAGATGGAGCCTAAAGTCAAGCCAGCTAGCCTTCGAACTGCATTTTTTATACAAATGCAAAGTAGATCAATGCTGCTTCATTCTATCTCCGGGTTTTGTTTATGAATTAAACAATAGATCTGCAAGCAATATAATTGCCCTAAGTGGTGGCTCTAGTAACCTTTAGATCACCCCTGTGTTTTACATACACTGATATTTACTTACTCGGCCTAAACATCTGAACTAGATTGCAAACTATGAGTGAAAACCTGTTCAAAGTCTCGCACCGTTACCATTGCACCCTGCCTTCAAGGCAGAATGTATGCATCGCACTTCCCGAGTGCAGTAGGTGCGCTGCATATTGGTTTCACTGTGTTACAGGTGCGATGGTCATGGAGGGTTAACTTTGACCTCAGACTTTGGTTTTTTCTCACTGTTTTCAGTCCTATTCAAGAGTTTTGCTGTCTGTAGTCAGTGTATTTATGTGAAAACCCCCTTTTCATGCATTATTCCGCCTCCTTAGTGCAAAGGACTGTAAATGTTTTCTATGTATTGTGTGTCATTTTCAGTTCTCTTTTGCAAAAAAGTAGCATAGTCGAACTGCCATCTCTAGATCTGAAAGTGTCGTAGCTATCGTTTTCAGTTTTGGAAAACAATCTCATTGTTCTTGATAGTCAATTATATAGTTACTATTGGATAGGATTTGAATTAATAGTTTTAAAGTGTCGAAAAGCAATTTTCATTTCAAAATCGCAAAGTGTCTCTCTTGCTTTCACTTCATTTTGAAAAGAAGTTTTGTTGAGTACTGTCGCTTTAAAAATAATTCAGATTTGCACATAGCTTTCTTAACATCATTCACATTAAGAAGGCTGAAAACAAATACATGCATGTGCATTTGCATTTTGATTACATGGTTTGATTTAGGACTGTGGATTTAGCATGTGCTCTGTGCTCTGTGAAGAAAAGATTCTTGACTTTATTCCCTTAGTAGCTAGGATTTTCATTGCTGAAAGAAGATTAAAAGTTTGTTTATCATCTTAGACTGCATTTTAGGAATTATATACAAATCACGCGGTGAACCTGAAAGGAAAATTGTTAAGCAAGGTCAACTTAAAATAAATTCAATGAATATAACAACGCTTTGGAACTTAACGCACAACATCTAGAGGTCTAGGCTAGAGATGTATTCCGGCATTGTAAAGCCTGGTAACTGTTGTTTTCAGTGTTGGTTGGGTGATTCCTCCACTTTGAGATGACAAATGCCACTACAGACTTGTGCTCCCATGTACCATCGAGTATATATTAGGAGACCACAAGAGGCTACATCCTTTATCCTTAGGAAGCTATGTTTGCCACCCTATCGATCGCAATGCACTAAACACAACATTTGGGAAGATTGACTGTCGTACCGTGAAAAGTTTTCTGTAGTTTTGTGATTGGTTTGGTAATCCTCTCTGCCTAGATCTCCAGAGAAGTCCATTTTTCTCCTTTTCAGACTCCTTAAAGGAAAAGGTCCTCTGAGCACTTGTCACTTCAGGTTCAATAAAAATCGAAGGCGACTAGAGTCATCTTTTGTTTTTTCTCGACTCTTTAAAATTGAAAAAACAAGTTGTGTCAAAGCGTCTAAAAATTTATTTTAATCGGAATAAGATCACAAATTTCCCCGTTGATCTTCAGGTTGAGAAAATGGAGTCTACCAACCAAGGATGTCCCCTTGGAGGAAATACTAGTCCCTTCTCCTCTTGGGGAGATGTTGGTGCATCCCATATGGCCACTTTGTCACTTCCAGGATTGACAATTGGTTTTCCTATCTGGCTCTTCTCTACCTCTATCGTTTAGAATCCCGTAATTCCTGAACAGTCAAATCAGCAACTAGACGACACTAGAGTTGCCTCCCAACCTTCTACTTTGTCTGATTCTCCCTCTCCTCATTCCTCTTCACTTGATAAAGCTGATAAAGCTAAAAGTCAAGTAACTGAGAATAAGAAGAAGCAAAAAGAGAAAAAGGAAAAGAAGAAAAAGGAACCAAAATCGAAAGGGGGCAACCAAGCGTCTTCTAGCGAAAATCCTCACACCGCACCGTCGAAACCTAAATCTCCTTGTGTCATTTGCAATGGAGACCACTATCACCGAGATTTTCCCTGCATCCCTTCGATCTTAAGGGACTAGTCTCCTCATTTGCACAATCCGGTGGCGTCAACCTCTGAAAATCATGTTGAATGCTCACCATCAACCAATGAAAGTGAAGCACATGGACAGAAAAGGAATCCCAAATTTCCTTGTAAGTTGTGTGAAGGCAATCACACCGTCCACCATTGTCCCTTCCTTGATGAGGCAAAAAGAGTTTTGGATGATCGTCCGGTTTCACCGCTACGACTTCCTCCTCGATATAAAAAACTCTTGCAAAATCCTCCACCGGTTGAAAATCTAGCTGGCCCATCATTGTGGTCGTCCAAAGCACCTATCATTGAAAATGAACCCTCTGAATCCATACTAGACGAAAGTCAAAATGTCAAGACGACAGTTGACCCGGTCTTACCTTCAGAGTGCTCATCTTCGAATGATACCGTCACTGAAGAGAAAGAGAACGACACCGTTCAAATTCTTTTCATTAACACAGATTCCAATGAACTTGGGGGTAGTCCTCCTGTTCCTTTATCGTAGGAAGGAAGTTCATCAGAGTCATATCTGGCCGTCTATTCGGTCCAACCACCAAGCAACCTAGTCGTTTCCTTCGACTAGAATCTACTAGGCAAACCCTGTTTACCAGCTAGTTTACCATTCAGAATCATTGTACAATCTTATAGAATGGTCATGGTTGGTACCATCATCGATGAAGGGGCTTTTGTGAGTATCATTTCCTCAACTGCTTGGAAAGCGCTTGGTTCGCCATCACTTTTGCCTGAAATGAGAAATCTGACAGGCTTCGACAAGGGAACCAATCGACCTTTAGGGATTCTTCCAAATTTTCCCATTACTTTGAGAAGGAAAACTGTTCACATGAACGTTATGGTAGTTCAAGGACCATTAGATTATAATCTACTCCTTGGAAGTGACTATATTTATTGCATGGGAGCCATCATCTCCTCACTCTTTAGAGTAATGTGTTTTCCGCACGAAGGCAGAATGGTCAAGCTCATAGACCAAATGTCATTCCCCGGTTCACACATCGCAAATAGTCAAATGCCATCCCTAAATGGTCTTTTCATGCAATAAATTTCTCATCGGTCTCCAGTCCGTCCACCTGATGAGCGCGAGTGATTCAGGAAGATGTGACTGAAACCTAGCGGGCATGCACCCTGGCCTGTTTCGGCAGGAAAACCTTGGGTATAGAGTGGATTTCCACAAGGGATATATGACTAGTCTGACGAACCCATCCTTACAGGAAAATGGGATCAGGCTAGAATAAGATACCTTTGTCAAAGTTATGTGGGTGGAATGTGTCTGCACCATTCACCTTTGTCTGTTTCGATAGACATCGCTGAGGAAGCATCTTACCTGCTACGCAGATAGAACTTTCTTGGTAACCTGGAAATTTTTCGCTATACTTGGGGGCATGCAAACCTTTCCGCATGCAAGTGAAGAGCGACTGTTTATTTTTTAAATTTGTAGGACATCTAACCCTTTAAACCCGTAAGGCTAGTTGTTTCCTAACTTGCCTAAAGAAAGGATCCGTGGCAAAGCTTGAGAGATGTAAGCCACTTCAAAATAGCATCTCGAATGAGACATTCTTATCATATGACTGGCGAGCAATGTTGTTGCAAAGTTCAAGCTCGTTAAAAAATAAACCATCCACATAGTTCAAGCTCATTAAAAATAAACATAAGTCATGAGAAAATGTTTCCCCCAGCGTTTAAGCTCATTAAAAAATGAATTGGTAAATAACCATTGTGAATGACTTATCGCCAGCTTTTGAGCCTTGGTTGTGTTCTCGCCATCACCTCCACTCTGTTTTTCACTGATCATTCACCCCCATATGATTGTTTACCCCTTCCAGGAACATCTACGAAGAGTGATTCTGTTAGCCATCCTTGTGACACTGCTGTGATTGGAAAATTCAAAATCTTACCTGGAATCAGCTGCTACCCGAAACCATCACTCGTTCCTCGAAAACGAGTCTTCTTTAAGCTCTTTTCACTTCACTTGTAAAATATGAAAATATTGTTGAGCGATTGGCCTCTCCAGCTCGTTAAAGTCATTGGAAATGCTATCCCTCCTCTAGATTTTAATATTTTTGGACCTGAGGGATTATTACACAAAAGGATCGAGCGCTTGTCTTGTTCAGCAAGTTAAAACTATTGAAAATTCATCCCTTTTGTATTATTTTACACTTTTTCGGACTTAAGGGATTATATGACGAAAAATAATCGTTGGAGTCTCATTTCCGTTCCTTTCAGACTCTCTAAAATTGAAAGGGACTGAGTTATCTTTGTCATTAAACTCGTTAAAAACTGAATAGCGACAAACTCGTCCAAATGGACGTGTGTTATAGACATTTTTGGGCACCTCAACCCCAATCACAAATGTCCATAAACTGAGGGCTCTTAAGTCCCTAAAAGTGTTGCTTCACTGCCTAAAGGAACAAGGTCAACTGATTACATCATCTCCCAAACGTTCTCCACTGAAAACTGCTCATAAATGGTCAAAACTGGACCATACTGAAAGCTCAATGCAGAGGGTACGATGCATATCACCTTCCCTATGTACAGGGTGTGATGTATACTATTTTGCTCCTCTGTAGGGTGGGATGGTCGGGAATGGACAAATGGGAGGGACAAAAGTGCGAGGTGGAAGATCATGGAATCTTCCAGAAGCTTCCCCTCCAACACTTGCCACTCCATTTTCGACCAGGGATGAGTAAGAGATCATCATTCTCCAAGTGGAAGTAGGAACTATCAGAGAGGACACTAATCAAGATCCCAAAAGATGACACACCTCTCTTTAATCATCTATATATGGACCCCTCATCACAGAGATCCAGAGGCTGGAATTTTGTATCTTATAGAGAAGTGTTGTTGGTATTCTGGTGTACATTCATAGTGTTGGGTGACCTAGCTTTTCTTGAGGTGGAGAAGGGCTTCTTAGCTGGAGGATGATGCTGGGTCAGAGCACATGGTTGTAATCTTCTTGCTACTTTTCATCTGAATAAAGATATTCTTGTTTCCTTCCATATTCTTGTGTACTTGTTTATATATGCTTGTATATGGTTAATGCACATTTGATCCTGCATTATTTATGAAATTATATCCTTGTTTCTTGCATAGTAGTATGTTGTTGTGATTCTATAGGTCCTTTTGAAGCTGAGCAAACAAAGAGCAAGCGGAAAAACTCTATCAGAAGGAGAGGAAATCGAGCGCAAGACTCAGGGTGGCCCTCTTGGTTCTCCTCTCATCTATTTTCATAAAAGGAATCAATAGTAGACTTTGATTGTTTGTTTCTAAGATAGCCACCCATCTTAGTGGGAATAGCAGCATCCGAGTGGACACTATTCCCATATAACACTACCAATACAAATTTAATACACCTTCCCAATTTAAAAAACCCCTAGTTTCACTAAATATTGTAGGCATCCATTTTTTTCATTAACATTTTTTATACCCCTTTATATTTATATCCCTTGTATAGTGACATGATGTCTCTCCTATGACCCCACATGCATGCTACAATGCACCTATATTATTTCGATATACATTGTACATGCATATTAGTTCTCCCACAATCCAATTACTCAACCCACACTCAAGCACATCTCATTATGATTTGTGGCATTTAATGGTATAAGGCACATAAAGATCAACCACATTTTAGGAATATTTATTACGTGCATGTATATAAAATGACATATAAGTTGATATATTAAATGATGAAAAAACGAATTGATGAATATTTATGAATACATTTTCACCAAATAAGGTGTTCACGTACAAGTTGAGATCCTCTAGATGCAAGACCATTATCTAAAACCAAGGTTGGGTCCCAAAATTTCAATTCCATATAAAGAAATAGGTTATACCCACATCACTTAATTAATCATTCACTCGCTAGGAACTTATTACAACCTATTTGCCTCTTTGGAGATGAATAAAGAGAGAAACCTCCTTGTGTGTTATTGGAATGCATATCGAAGAATCTTGCTATACGCTTGAATTCATGGTGAATTATGATGGACATGAACAACCACCATTATTTATAAGTAACAACCTTTATTTTTGTAGTATTTACAAATTACAAGCAATAAACAAGAGCAATTTTCTATTTTTTTGGAAAATGTTTTATATATAGACTATGGTATAGGAACAATAAACTAGGTGAAAAATTGTCTACTCTCTGTAATGATTTGACATGATCCTTCGTAAATTCTCAATAATATAAATATTTTCTTTATTTACCAAAAAGAAACTTTTAATGAGGTCCATGTTGCTAAGTCAAATAATTGTGTCGTATTCATAAGAATGTGTGCTTGATTAAGTATTGTATTTTTTGTTGCGATTTAAACTAATGCAAAATCTCTAACATGTAGTGAATGTGCAGTCACACTCCAACAACATATAAAAATGAAAACTCTACCAAATTCTAATGAAAAATGGGATTCACATAGAGAATAACCTACTAGAAGTTACACTCAACTTTCAATTATTATACTCCCTTCTTCAATCCTCTAGCATGGATTATTCCTTATTTAATGTGAAAGATTGCTCTAATGTTGATTTGTGGATGATGTGACTATGGCCTATTCATCACATAAACATGGACACTTTCATGGAATTAATTATAAAATTTTGTTCTTTGTCAAGTTAAGTTCAAGGCTTCTTTTCTGACAAGGAGGAATAAGTGGCTCTATTTGGCCAAGAATAGTTGTGAGAACATATAAAGGAATATACATAAAAATTCAACACTATGTTTCACAAAAATTCAATAAAGGGAATATACATGTTGTGAATAGTGGATATCCCTCTCCCTCTCCCTCTCTTTCTCTCTCCCTGTCCCCTCTCCCTAATCTCTCTCTCTCTCACTCCATCCCCACCCTCTCTCTCCTCTTACTCTATCTCTGCCTCTCCCCCTCTTTCCATCTCTCTGTCCATCTCTTTGCATCTATCTCTTTTTGTCTTTTCCTGTTTCTCTCCTCCTAGTCTCTCTCTTTCCCCCACTACCCTAATACCTCCACAAAAACCCCACCCACATGGGCTCTCTCCCTACCCCCACACCCCCTCAATATCTTTATCATCTCATGTAACAAATAAAATTATCTCATCATTAAAAAAATACACAAATATATATGAAAAAAACTACACATTCAGAACATATAAATATCAACACCATATTCTTTAAGCAACCCATTGATTCCATTTAACATGCAAAATGAATCATCATAATATATTCTAACAAACATGATTCATATAATCTAATAAACAAAAATACAATAATATTATCTAATTAAAAAAACATATTATCATGTCCTAGGGGGCAACTCAATTGGTGATTAAAGTAATGTGAAATCTGTGAAAATTGAGATATCCAAGGTTCAAATCCCGCAGGTTGTGACCCAGTTTACGAAGAGGAGGACAGGGCCATCTAACAAACAAAAACACAATTAGCATCATCATATTTAGTGTAATAAATATAAACATTTAACTTACTAAAAAAATCATTATCATATCATCTAACAAAAACATAATCCTTATCATTGTCTTATCTATCTAAAAAAATATAATAATATAATGTAGCGAACAAAAATATAATATTCTTCCTTATTATCGTATAATCTAATGAATACAAAATCAATATCATTATTATCTTAATATCATTTCACAAACCCAACGTGTTATAAAAACAAATCGTTATATTATTTATCATACAAAAAAATTTCATTTAAAAATAGATCATATTATCATCTTCATTATTAATCAAATAAACACAATCATGATATCATGTTACAAACTATTAAAAACACATTACACTAGAAATTTCACCAGATGTTGCAAAGGAAACATCGCAAGGCAGTAGCATAAGAACCAGTAGCTTGAAGTGTCTTGTAAAATCGATGCAATCTTTACACACCATTATAATATTTCAAAATGATATATTTACAATGCCCAAGATCATTCAATCAACATTTATTACCATGACAAAGAACAATATAAAGACCTAGAAAATAGGCTTCTAATTCTAATCACCTTGTGAGGACACAAATGAGAATGTTGAAAGTACTTTACTTGGACACAGCTTTTGAAGTTCTTTCATGGTGTTGGATAATATCTACCATAAACATATGATAGATATTTTATAAAAATCAATATTGGCAACAAGTTACAATTCTTCTAATCGAAATCAACATTATAATTACAATATTGGAACAATTTGTCAAGCTAAGTCTAATCAACCATAACTCCAAAAATATCTAGAGACTAATACTAAGAATTACTTGTTTGGCATCATGTATCACTCTAGATGTATTTCTATCATGTTTAGTCATGAAATGTAAGATGCATTTTCAAAACTTGAAAAGAATAAAGTAGAAAAAAATTAGAAATGTGCACCCAAAGATGAAAAATATGAAAACATGTTCTGTTCCAAGAAAAGTATACACATTGGTAATCGTTTCCCTTGAATCTACTATCATAATGGAAAAGATAAACAAGAAATATTTTTACCTTTCTTTTTATTTGTGTCACAAAAGATTTCCATAAATTGAGATAGAAAAGAGTTCCATGAATTTCTTATCTAGTGCACAGTCATTATAAAATATAGGTTTATTGCCGTGATCCCTTGAGAAATGAAAAATATCACCTCTGCTCAAAGAAACATAAAAAATTATATATTAAAAATAGAAAATGAGGGAAAAATAAGAGAATCTTGTAGTATAAGAATAAATCAAAACTCTCTCAAATAACATTAAGAAATCATTTGCAATACCGGAATACTTTGTTCAAGTATGGCCCTTTTCAACTTCATTGACATGGAAATTGACACTCGCAACTTCAGGTTTGTTGTGTGTAGTTATAGACCTGTCTGAACTTAGGTGCACAAGATTGTGAATAGTAGTTCATGCTGAAGAATTCCTGAACCAATTAAATTTTGATAAAGAATGTTAGAATCTATTAATTTCTGCTTTCTTTGTGTTCATAAGAAGTGTACCTAAAAGGAGTAACATTTTCCCCTGCCTTTCCTTGATCAACACAACTAAAGTAAGGTATTCTCATTGCCACCTCCTCATTTTGCAAAGTCAACTTGCATGACCAAATTTATCCTATTAGTTGGTAGTTGTCTGTTAAGTAGACCCATTCAATGCTGAAATTGCTAGCTTTTATGGATGATATTAATACACTATCGATTCTTCAAAAATGACAGAGAATATATTACATAGATTCAGGCTAGCACTAGAATCATTTCAAGTTATCCAAAAAGGTCAAGATAGTTGTAACCAATTTCAGATATCCCAAAGACTGTAACCATCAATCTTGCAACTTGTTATACACCATAAATATTAGTTTAAAATCCCTCAAACACAACAATCATTCTATAATCGTAAGGGCATATAGATTTAGCAAACACAGCAATCATTATTAAGGGCACAAAACACATATATTTGGTCCCTTATCTATAAGCTAGATGAAGGAAAATGGCTCTATGCATTTACTTCTCCACAATGCCTAGACCTTGTCAAGAAAAATGATGGGGCTTGCAACTTTCTCTTCAGAAAACCTCTAATTTGATCAATCAAGAATAATAGTGCCCAAAAGTTGTTCTTCAAAAATTACAAATTAGAGTTGTAATTTGAATTGAAATTTTAAATAACACTGATTTCTTTCAGTGCTAGCATTCTTTGCATTCTCTAGTGAATACATGAAGGGAATTATCACTCACCTTGAGGTTAATTACCCCTTATCCAACACACTCACTATGTTCAGAAATGACCAAAAATTAATCACAAGGAAAATTTTCCCATAAAATGTTACATTTCTGGATGAATAATTAATTTCAAAACATAATTTCGTGTATTAAAATAGAGTGGATACCCAGCTGCTTCATGTTTGAAGATGCAAGGAAAGGTAGCAGCGGCCCCGCAACCAAGTAATAGTAGAAATTTAATTAATAATAAAATTGAGTTTCCACTCAAAGAAATTACAAGATAATGTATAGTCTAGATGGGGAAGATGACTGAACTTCAAAACTACTAAGCATTTAGAATGGTAAAAAATTATGTAATGTGTAATCTTCTAATTGTTTAAAAGGTTTAGGGCTAAAAATGATTAAAAAGGAAATTGTATGAGTCAACATATCAACATATGTACACAGAGTCTCCAATAATGGAAATGGGAAATATACAACCCCGTTCATGCCTTTCATTATTGAAATTAATTCCAGTTATTCGAGTAGCTCCTATAGTTCTTGCACTTTTGCAAGCCTGCATAGTTAAACTAGGATCAGAAGGCCAACATATATTTAAACTCATTAAACTCTACCCTCACCATATTGGTCCCAATGAAAATGTAGGTAGGGGAAGTGAACATAATAGTCCCTAGAAAAAAGGTTTGAGGACTTTAAAACTAAAACATATAATAATATGCATACAATGGAACATAAAGAGAGCACTTGTTATTAGTACTTACAGCAAGCCCAACAACCCCAAGGAAAAATACTACTATTATCGAACCCTTCTTGGGTTTTACCACGTTCAAAGTAGCACCCATCCCTGATTCCACAACAATAGAGAAGAACTTAAACACTAGTTCCAGTCAAAGAAACCAGTATGAATGATTTTATAACTATTAAAAAGTTATGAATGATACCTTCGTATACATTTTTTATATGATAGGTATTTTTATTTTATATGATATTTATTTATCCATTTTATCAATATAGAATAACTCTTTACCAAACAATGATGTGCAATTTCTAAATTATAACTTAGAAGGTGGGAAAGGTATAATATTCTCAATCTTGTAGCTCGTTAAAGACCATTAATATTAGTTAAAAACCAATTAAACACAACAATCATTCGAGAATCATAAGGGCATATATATTTCAGAATCACAACAATCATTATTAAGGGCACACAACACATATATTCGATCCCTTATCTATAAGCTAGATGAAGGAAAATGGTTCTATGAATTTGCTTCTCCACAAAGTAGCACCCATCCTTGATTCCACAACAATAGAGAAAAATTTATACAATAATTCTTTTCAAAGAAACCATTACGAATGATTTTATAATTATTAACAAGTTATGAATGATACCTATTGTTTCTTCTTGTTTGTCCATTTTAGTGGTTGTAAGCCTTCCCTGAATTGTCTCTATGTTATCCCATCCTTCTTGATAAGATCCTATGTTTTAAATACTTAGATTAAACTCTGGATTGTTGTACATATATCTAAAGTTCACTGATCAATCACTAATTGTTTCTTTTTGTGGACTCGAAATTCAAGCCTTGGAGATGCCCTTTATAGAATCATGAGTATTGATTATACATCTGCAGAAAATTTTCTCTCCTTGCTTGATTTATCAATAGAAAACAATTCTTTGGAAATGGAAAATAGATTAGAGGCAAACATATACACATGGAAAAGAAGAATACACAGTAGGCAGAGAATCTTGATTGAGAATGGGAAAACTAGTGTTAAATATGCATGGTCCCCAGTTAAAGAGTTCGAAAATGAATTGGTAAGAAAGGAATTATACATGGAAGTGGGATTAATCTGTGGGACAAAAACTATGTGAACGGATATAGTTGCGTAGAGTTTTCGTAAAATAAAATAATGTTTTTAATTCATATTGAGCGAACAACTCAACGTACCTGTTGAATAGGATTTTCATACTCTTTAGGATTTATAAATTCCATTACTCCAAATCATTTTGCTAAGAAAGGAAAGATTACAAGAAAGGGTTAAAAAGAAAATTGTACAAGTCAACATATCAACATATGTACACAGAGTGTCCAATAATGGAACTGGGAAATACACAACCTCATTGATATCTCTCATTATTGAAATTGATTCCAATTATTTGAGCAACTCCTGCAATTCTTGCACTTTCAGAAGCCTGCGTAGTTAAACTCAGATAAGAAGGCTAACATATAATTAAAATCCTTAAACACTACCCTCATCATATTGGCCCCAATAAAATGCAGGTTGGGGAAGTGAATAGAACAGTCCCTAGAAAAAGGTTTGAGGACTTTAAAACTACAACATATACTAATATCAAAGATAAAGAGAATAGAGTGGTAGATGATCTTAGCAAGAAAGTACATGTAAATCACTTAGCACATATGAGCTCCTATGGGACAGACTTATAGGATAGGATCTTGCAGGAATGTCAATAGGATGTCAGATATATGGAGATTATGTACAAGTTGCAGTAGAGTATAGGCATAAGTACATGTACATGTATAGATAGTGGTACACGTAGTAATATAGGTACGAGTACAGGTACAGGTGCACAGGATGTGGATTATTGTCTTACAACAGATGGATTGGTTAGATTCAAAGACGTGATATATGTGCCAGGAAATAATGAGCTTAAGAAGTTGATCTTGAGGGCGTTTCATGTGAAACCATATTCATGTCACCCAGGTTATCAGAAGACATTGATAGCAGTAAAGAAGTTTTATTATTGGCTGAATATGAAGAAGTATATAGCAGAGTTTGTGGCTAAGTGTTTTGATTTTCAGTGTGTGGAGGAAGAGTGTAAGCATCTAGGTGGACTACTACAGCCGATTGTAATTCCAGAATGGAAATGGGAGGTCATTTCCATGGACTTCATCACAATTTTGTTGAGGATAGTGAGACAACATGATTCCATCACGGTTATTGTGGACATGTTGATAAAATTAGAACACTTCATTCAAGTAAAGTCTACATTCTTAGCTAGTGATGTAGAACATCTGTTCATCAGAGATGTGGTGAAATTGCATGGTATTCCAAAGAAGATTGTGTCACACAAGGATGTGAAGTTCACTTCCAAGTTTTGGAAGGAGTTATTTGCAGGTTTGGGCATAGAGTTAGCCTTTAGTACAACTTATCATTCACAGATAGATGGACATATAGAGAGGATCAAGAGGATATTGGAAGACATGTTGAGGATGTATGTGATGCATCAATAGTGAAAGTGGAAGAATACCTTCCACTGGTAGAGTTCTCTTACAATAATGGTATTAGGAATCCTTGAGGATGAGTCTATTTGAGGAATTGTATGGGAAAAGTTGTAATACTCCTATAAGTTGGAGTGATCCAATTAATAGGGTGTTCATTGGACTAGACATGTTGGTAGACATGGAAAAAGAAATGTAGGTAACCAAGAAAAATATAATGGTAGCACAGGATAGGTAGAAGAGCTATGAATATTGGAACAAGCTATTCAAGGAAATACAGGTTGGGGAACAAGTGTACTTGTGCATCAAACCAAAGAAAATCTCCTTATGTATTGGATCATGTGCCAAACTGGCACCATAGTTTTGTGGACCCTTCAATATTATTAAGAGGATTGGGCCAGTAGCCTATCAACTTGCATTGCCTTCGAAAGTGAAAGTCCATGATGCTTTCCATGTTTCATTTCTTAAGAAGTATGTTAAAGATGTTGATCATGTGATTGACTATTTTGTATTATAGGTGGAACCAAATGGAGAATTCCAACTGGATCCTCTATGTATATTTTAGAAAAAGGTTTTCATGCTTTGAAATTGAGCAATGAAGTAGGTTAAGGTGCAATGGAATCACTTTGGGACCAGTGAGGCTACACAGGAGATGGCAGATTAGATGCGGGCAATGTATCCTTCTTTGTTTGCCGGTTGATGAAAAGAAGTTTTGGTATGGTGTTTTGATATATGTCTTGGTATAGGTTTTGGTGATGTTTGTTATGTGTACATATGTATATGGATGTAAATACCACCATGAGATATGCTATAAAGCTTCAATAAGTGGTATGGGTGTCATTTCATTATGATGCTATGGTTGTTATGTTTTCATGTTGGGTTGCTTCTCAGTGAGTTGATCATTGTAAATATTGCAACGAGCTAAGTTATAAATATCCATTGGAAGTATATTTTTTTTACAACAGTCTTGTGGTTATAGGTGTTGTTAAAAACTAAGGATAGTGTTCCCCCAAGGGGAACACTTATTCCAAGATGAATGTTGGGAAAAAACATAGTGATGGGGATCACTTGTGGTTGTTTAATGGCTAAGGAAATTGGCAAAGGAAATGACTAAGGCTTTGGAAAGACAAAATGGAATTTTTGGCACAATTATTTGTAAAAATAATGGAAATTAGGAGAAAATGGAGGTGAAAGTTCACAGGTTGCATGTGAGGAGGAAATTGAAGGAAAATAATGGAAAATGAAGAAAATAGAGGCCTCATTCATAAAAAGCCTTCTAAGGATCATTTGGTAACCTTTTGTTAGTTCAGTTTTGGAGCTCTCTCATTATTCTCTCTCTCTCACTCTTGGACACTTAGAGTTTTCTTGAAGAACTCTTGGAGAGTGTGGCATACTTGGATTTTTGGAGCAAGAAGGAAAAGGAAGAGAAGGAAAGCGCAAGAGGACACTAGGATCAATAGCTACAATAGATTTTACTTGTAGTAATAAGTTGCGTGTATGTTTTCGTCATTATTTTTGGCATGCATGGAATATGCATATGGTTTATTGGTCATGATATGTCACTGGCATGGAGGATTTCTTGGATTGACAGTGGATTTTCCTAGCCTTGCCATTTCCTGGATAGCCATGGAGTTGTGGGTTTTTTTTTTTTTTTTGTTGGTTCTCATGTTTCGTTTGCTTAGGTTGACTTACTAGTTCTTGGAACCTTGGTTGGACAAATGCTCTAGAGCCTTCTAACAATTTGGGTTGAGTTATTAGTGTTGGAGCCTTGGTTGGAAAAACACTCTAGAGACCTTGGTGGGTTGAGTTACTAGTCCTGGAGCCTTGGTTGGACAAACGCTCTAGATCTGAGTAGCAGCTATGGGTTAAGTTATTAGTCCTAGAGCCTTGGTTGGAAAAAATGCTCTGGAGCCCCGGAAGGCTCGGATAGAGAGAAATTTGATGATTGTTTTGTGATGTCAGACCTTGAGGTCAAATCATTGTTTGATGGGGTGAGGTAGATGGCCTCTGGAAGCCCTGGATGGTTTTATATTGTTGTGTTCTATGAGATCACACATTCATGCCTAGAATATGGCATGAGGGTGAATGTATGAAGAGAGATTTGGCTCTGCCATTCTACGGTCAAGTGGAACGTGGAAGTTCGATCCCGGGTTTGGATTTTGCATCATCAATATGAAGTCATTTCTCCTTGTATTTCTATGAGTGTTATATGGTTTTATATGTGGATGAAATGGTTATGGTTTCGTTGGTATTTCGGCTTCTATTATGCTGGTTATGTATGTGTTTTATGACAATAGCTATGTATGGATCTCATCATGTATATACTAGTAAATGAATTAAAAATGTATATATGACCTAATGTATGGAATGGTAGCTAATTTGTTGAGGCATCAATGTCTCTTAGCGATTCTCAGCTAATTATGAGACTCCTATGCTCAAATTTCTTATTTACACCTGTAGATTACATGTTTTTGATATGTTTGACAAAATACCTGTAATGGCTAGTAGGTGTCCAGTCAAGGTCTTATTCAAGTAGTTGCATCTGTACTATAATTTCCTTGTTATATTACTATTCTGGATGTGTCATTCAATTCTCGATAGTGACCTGGGGTTTGCGCTTAAAAGATTAGCTCAAATATTGAGGGCGCTAGCACAACACTGAGAAAAATAGTCCCTGGACATTGGCATGCCTTGTCATGAGAGTATCCAGAGCCTCCTGGATGTTAGCAGGCCTATAGCATGGGAGTGTTTGGGGTCCAAGTGGTCTAAGATCTCAATGGGACCTAGGAGCTAGTTGGCAGAAAGGTTAGGTTGGTTCCTGAGGGTCCTAATGCTTATTTTGAATGTTTGTATGGTGTGTTTCCATTAATTCCACTTCCTTAACATGACTTAGGAGGTTGAATCATATTATAGTGGCCTCTCGTCACATATTTACTCCCGCTGGCCGATTGCTTGGGTAAATGTGGGAGGAGGATGTTACAACATGATGGTATTAGAGGAGTTGGAATGTGTTGGAATGTATATTGATGGACATGTCATGATTATTGCTGATATTGATATATTTATATGGTGTTTCTACAATTGATCATACATATCTACATGTGTTCGAGATGGTTTATGGAACAATAGTTGATTTCTCAACTAGATCCTCATTAGGTCTTTATGTTTATGACTATGAGGATGACTTGTTGTAGTGATGTGATGGATTCATGATTTGACGCTGGTGATGTAGAGGTCCTATAGAGGCATTCAAGTCTATTTAGATGTGTTTTAGCTTGTGGTGAAGTTTGACGGAGGGTGGAGGACTTGTTGGCACACTTGCCAACCATGTGTGTTGGCCCTTCTAGGTCAACTAGGTCAACTTGGTAGTGACACTTGGGAGGCATGTTTGATTTACTTGGAGATGTGTAAGAGGCCATGTTAGAGTTATAGAGGCTAGTACATATGTAGGGGAAGGTGATCCAAAAGGTGGAAGAGGTTATGGACTAAAGAACTGATATTTTTACTGAGCCTAAGCCCCAATCACATGCCCAAAGGCCTATGGGATCAGTTGGAAGGCTCCAGTCACATGGAGGCTAGCTCAAGGGAATGTTTATAGCCCTAGTCGAGTTCATAAAGTGTCAAGGGAGAAAATATGGGATTTCACGACATTTCCTTTGCTTTCCTCATGTTTTTTTAAAGAAAATTAGATTAGAAATTCCCAGAGGCTTCCATAAAAAGTGAAAAAGGTCACAAATGGTTTGGAAAAGGTCCTCTCATGAAGTGAATGCAGTTAGTGCACTAGTAGTGACCTTAGTGGATTGATCCTAGTCCCAAGCTCAAATTTTCCCTACAAGATTTATATACTTGATCTTGGAGCTATGTTATGGTTGATTGAGTTGAGGATGTATGTATGAGAGTGCGAAGGTATCAGAGAAGGAGTTTATGATTTAGGAATTAAGTAGAGCCTAGATGCTTCAGTCCAAGAGTACTAATGACTAAATAATGTGTATATCTGAAGCATGTTTTAGTATAGATCAGAATTAGAGTTGTCAGTGTAGACATTGATTAGAGAGTTGTGTACGCTACTAGATAGAGCTTTTGGGGAGATTCTCACACTCGTTTTTGTAGGAGCTACTATTACTTTTGGTGCATAGCTTAAGTGTTGTTTGTTGCTAATTGTAGTATGCGATAATTACATTATGATGTGAGGATTTGGTATTAGATTTGTGTGGCCACAATTTTTTATTGGAGAGAACATGTTTTGTGCATTTGTTTTATATTGATTTGATGATTAGATCTTGTTGCTGAGAGCATATATGTAGAGATGAATTCTTGTCGAGCATAGTGTCTTGGGATCTAGTTTGAAAATACATGAAAGGAGGTCCAAATAGTGGTACATGAGCAGTGACTTCATGAGAGAGGAGCAATGATGAAGAAGCTCCAACAAAAGGAACATGCTTCTCAATCCAATGGTGATTGGATAGTGGTGGTTATGATTTGGGCTGACCCAAGTTCGATCTATATTGCACACCAACAAATCCCTCAATCACCAGCCCTTTCAGAAATGACCTGAAAGCATATCATAGTTTCACCTGAAGTGACTATGGGAGGATGCAGAACCAGGTTTTTGCAGCCTTGAAGGATGTGGAGATGTGGTATTATTATGTTTTCTTATTCTTGAAATTCATAAATTACTTCTCCACATTACACTAACCACTTGAACATATCATATAAGCCATAAATCATCATTGTTCTGAAATAACATGGAACTGTAATAAACTGCTATGCTACAACAAATAATAAGAAAATATACACATGAAGACACCAATTTTATCATGGTTCACCCCAATGTGGAGCTACATCCACAAGCACTATTGCTTATAATAAGAAATCTTGTACAACAAACATTTCTTGACCTACGCACTCAACTGCAAACTCAGGCCTCTGAACACTCAATTGGAGAGCCTTGCCTTCTTTTCCCAAAAAATAGATCACAAAATTTCAACCATAACAAATATCTGGATCACATCGATTATTTTCTTCTTATCATTTGACCCTATATATACTATTACATCGAGGGTTACATTGTTATAATACCATGGACTCACCAAAACGAGTGGTTAAAAACATTGATCCTTTACATTATCACATGATTTTACAAAATGCATGGGCTTCGACCCACTCCTACACACTTATAACACGTGGTATATTCCAACTGCTTCATTGTGCAGTCCATTTCACACTCTGTTGCGCACTCTGCCCCACAAAATGGGGAGTCTGTTCCCAAAAATAGGCCAAATTGGGCTACAACCAACAAATAGTCCAATGGTAGTTGGGCAAGGATCAACTAATCATGGTGGTCTTCAGCATATGGTAGTCTATAAAGATCCGTAAAGAACAAAGTCTTCTAAGTTTATCATTAGCATCAAGTATCCTAGCCAATCAGTGTTGACATTTATATATGAGGCCGAGTCTCCATGCTTATGGAAGTGAACGAGCTATGTAAAAGATCAATTTATTGACTAATAGAAATTCATAGCAAAGCATCAACATCAAGGGTGGTTTTTCTCCTGGAATGGTTTCCTCCAGAAATATTATGTCTCATGTTTGATGATGTGATTGTGTGATTGTTTAATGTTTATGTTCCTCACATGGTTTATGATTTATCTTCTTATATGTTATCTACATGGATAATATAATGACTTGCTAGTGAATGTACATGTGATTTAGTAAGAGATGTAATAAAAGGAAAAAAATTGTATATAGATCACACTATTTATTCAACCAGCCCCCCACCCCACCAAGTAGTGCTCAAAGGTTTCCAACAATTGGAATCAGAGACATTTCAAACAATTAGTATCAGAGCACATTTTAAAAAAAAATCATGCATAGTCATATTATGTATCAAAATATTTGTAACAAGTGTTTAGATTCCATTACTCTAAATACAAACGACATGTCCATAACATGCTATAACCATACATAAAAACACTAGGGAGAAACTATGCCCCTACATCTACTCATCATCCTTTGGAGGATCTCATGCCAGTAAGGTCAGATGATAAAATCCCTTATTTGAGTGCTTGAAACAAAATATTCCATATGTCTCCCTTAAGGTTTGTCTACTAATATCTTACCAAGTTTTAGGGCTCTCTCCTCCTCTCCAAATTCTCCTACAACACAATTCACAAATGAATTGAAACTAGGGGCAAGAAGCCCTTTTCTCTGAAAACCTTAATTTTTCCCTTGGCCTTGATTTGATGAACCATCTACATTATTGGAAATCTCTCGCCGATATCTATAATAGGTCTTCCTTCATTTTTTGTAATTTGAAACTTTACCAGGAAGCCATTTTTTTCATGAGGTCTCATTTTTTCACCTATTAAAATCAAATCTTTTCATATGAGTCACTCATACTCTAGCATCAGTTTTTATTTTCACCTATAGATTTGTATGTTGAGTTTCTTCATAGGTAACCATTTTTTAGAAATGTTTTTATGGTACTCTTTGGTATTTTACCATGTGGAAATCTTATTGAGTCACCCTTGTTTAGAGAATTAATGATGAGTCAACCTTATATCCCTTGGAGTTTGTTCAACACCCCATTGAATCCTATTACAATATATTATCCCCTCCATCTGTTGCATTCCTCCTGTCTTGCTCATATATGGCCTTTAGGTATTTTGATTTATCTCTAAAAATGGTCAGTATGTGTAATTGATCATCCCCTTCAGAATTATATCAGTCCCCACCAAGTCAAACTTGCATATTATGATCTGAAAATGGAATTCATAAGTCCACCCATCCTCTTATCCCCCCATCATCTTCCCTAGTGTCAGTCTCTATCAGTCACATTGTTATGCTCCTCGTGCCTTTATTGAGGACTCCTCATTACCTCAACCCTGACAAACCCTCTTATGTGGACTTCAACACATCTATTCCAAGAGAGTGGCTTAGAGGGTAGCATACCTTGGTTCTAGCTTTCATATTTTTTGGTGTCTAGAATCAAGCAAGGGTAATCATCATTTCCCTTTGACTTAGTTGTTTCTCTTGTGCTCAACTCCATCTCATTATTGCACGATCAAGAATCATACTCTTGATCGTCTAGTGATTTAGTAGATTGTCTCAACATTCACTAGGTGTATATGAGATGTTTCAAACCTCATTAAGGAGTGGCCCTTTAGGTATCCCCCCACATGCCCGACAATAAAAAATTATGATCAATTGAAATAACTTTGTGACCTGTTATAGAGTTTTTAAACCCAATTCTTTGGACTTCTAAGTGAGTCCATCATCATGGGAATGTCAAATGTCTTGAGAAGATAAATGTATTGGCGCTAATGATTTATATGTATATGTATACATAGACATATATGTATATGTATATACATACATATACATATACATATACATATACATATACATATACATATGAGTTATATTATTAATGGGAAATGATTTGGTCAGTTAGGTTAATTATTATTATATTATTATTATTATTATTTTTTAATTTTATATATGTATATATGTTTATTACACATTTTTATTAAAATATTTAAAAAAATTCTTATATTAATATTTATTTTATAATTTATTCGGAAGAATTAATTTTTTTGCTGTTGTGAATAGTTTTTTACTAAATATTTCCATGTATTTTTTAGTTTTAAGCCATCATCATGGTTCATGTTATTTTTTATTTTTCAATTTCTATGGCTTCCTTAATTTTTCTTTTTAAATAATGGTCTTCTTTTTTTATGGGTTTGGCTTCTTCTATACAGATGTGGTGTGAGGAAGAGAAAGCATGTTATGCTAAGGAATATTTTGTCACTCTATCTTTAAATATATCAACAACATTTTCTTTAAGTAGGATGTTGAGAAATCTACCAGTTTCTCCTATGTAATTTTTTTGTAGGAACAGGGGATAATGTATACACCTTTTTTGTAGGTTAGGGTTTATGGGGTCTTTAACTGAGTCAATTAATTTCTAATGGTGTTGATGGGGGTGAAGGCCACCTTGATATTATGTTATTTTTTTAATTTTTACAATTTTATCAATGGTACCTTTTATATATGGAAGGGAGATTTTTGGAATGTTAGTGGGTATTTTCTTATTTTTTCTATTTAGGGTTTGGAGGATGGTTTTGTTGATGGTGTTTTTGTTGTATCCATTTTGTTCAAAGACCTTACGAAGATGGTCAAGTTCAAGTTTTAGGTGTTCAGAGTCAGATATTCTAGATGCTCTAGTGGTTAGGTTTTTTATGATACCAGATTTTTGTTTAGGATGGTGATGAGAGTTTTCATGTAGGTATCTTTCGTTGCGAGTTTTCTTTATGAAAAATTGGAAACCTAGCTTTCCATTTTTATTGGTTGGAATAATATTAAGAAAAAGGATCTGATTGTCTTTTTCAATTTCAATAGTGAATTTTATGTGTAAGGAAACGAGTTAAGGGCTACTTTTTTAAAGTTTTCCATATAGATGTTGGCTATTATAGGTGATAAAGGAGAGTCCATAGCTACACCATGGGTTTGCTCATAAATTTTACCTTTAAAAATGAAATAAGAATATTTTAAGGCAAAGTTTTAAAAAATCTACAGTTCCTTCATCAGTAATTGTCCTCATGACATTGGTAGCTTCATCTACAGGAAGCATTGTGTACAGTGATACAATGTCAAATCTCACCATGAGGTCTTCATTATTCATTTCTAGGTTTTTTATGCAATTTATAAATGACGTGGAATACTTTATGTAAGAGGAAGTTTTTCCAGTAAAGGGTCAAGGTTTCTTGGCTAGGTATTGGGCAAGAATATAAGTAGTAGAACCTATGGTGTTTACTATAGGTCTTAAAGAAATGCTAGTTTTATGGATTTCAGGAGCACCATATATCCTTGGATTGATTGATCTACTGGGGGTGATCTTATTTTTAGTGAAAGTGTTAAGAGATGATTCTTTGGTTTTCTTGGTGACTCGACTAAGAATTTTACTGCTAGGGTCTTTATCAATAATTTTATAGCAACCACTCTAGTTTAGATGCTCTTCCATTTTTTTATTGTATTCTTTTCTATCCATGATTACAATTGCATTACCCTTGTTAAATTTTAAAATGACTATGTCTTTGTTTCTTCTGAGGTTATTTAAAGCTATTTTTTTTTCTGTTACAAGTTGGACATTTGGCATTTCTTAGATTTTTGGCCATGACTTGTCTAATTTCTTCACCCTCGATTTAGTTAAGATCTTTTATAGTGACCTTGATATTGTTGGTGACATGTTCAATAGGTATTTTATTGGGTGCTATAGAAAAACTAAGGCCTTTTTGCAGAAGAGATTATGTATAGTGGTTTAAATTGATGGAGGATAAATTATTAACGTTGAGTTCTTTAGTGCGGGTGGTATGCCTCATGTTGTTTTGGACTTGTATAGAGCTAGGTTTAGTTTTAAGTGAACACCCACTGTTGGAGTGTGGATTAAGATAATTATTAGCACTATCCAATGAGTTATTAGTGCTAGCCACTCTACATGACTCAAGTTAGACCCTCAACTTGAATTAACTGAACCAACTAAGTCAAATTAACTTAGTTAACTTGTACAAGTTGTCTTGTGACGTGTAATTACAAATCTTCTCCTAATTTAATTCAAGAGAAAATTAAATCAAGAATTTTCTTGTTGCATTTTCAACACTCCCTCTCAATAAGAAATGGATTATCATATACCCTAATCCCGCCTCTATGGAAGTAAAATTTACCTCTTGATAGTGCCTTAGTCAAGATATCTGCATCATGTTCCTCTATAGGAATGTACTCTAGCAACATGATTCTCCTCTACACACAATATCTGAGATGGTGATACAGGACGTCGATATGCTTGGAACCATCATGAAAAATTGGATTCTCAGAGAGTTTGATACAACTCTTATTGTCACACTAAATCACTGTAGGATCCATCTACTGACCAAATAACCCAGCAAGGATCTTCCTCATCCAGACCTCACAAGCTATCTGACTAGCAACCATGTACTCTGCTTCTGCAAAACTAAGTGCAACTAATCTTTGCTTCTTGTTGTACAAAGAAATGGTTGTTGACCAAATACTAAAGACTCCCCCTGATGTCCTCTTCCTATATGATGGAATCCCTACCCAATCTACATTTGTTAATCCTCGAAGCTTCACTCCCTCTATCTATCTATACCAAAGACCGAAATGAGAGGTGCCTCTCAAGTATCCCAACACATGTTTAGCTACCTTCTAATACATTTTGGTGGGCTTAACCATTGCTTGTCTAAGATGGTGAATTGAAAAACATATGTATGGTCGTGTGTTCACCAAGTACATAAGTGAACCCATAAGCTGCCTGTAAATTGTAGCCTCTACTATTTCACCTAAAGTAGCATCCTCCTTACTCCAATACACTGCTAGAGGAGTCTCCATGGGTTTGTTTCTCTCCATGTTGAACTTCTTCAGTATCGTGTTGGCATACTTTCCCTAAGAGACAAAAAATTCCCCATCTCCTTTCCATACTTCCATACCAAGGAAATAATGCATGAGCCCCAGGTCCTTCATCTTGAATTCTCTTGAAAGATACTCTTTGTAAGGTTTGAACAACTTCTCAACACCTATTAGAATTAAATCATCGATATATAATACTATAATCAATCATTTAACTTCAACCATAATATGGTAAAGGTTGTCATATTCTTCACTATTGGTGAAGCCCAACCTGGTGAAATAGTTGTCAATCCTAGTGTACCAAGCATGGGGTGTGTTTGGTCAATTTAGTGTTTCCTAAATTGCTATATAAATTGTCAATCTAGGAGTCGTAAATTGCTGAAGTGAAGTGCACTATATATGCAAGATAACCATTTTATTATTTCTTTGTCGTATTTGATTTTTGATTTGTTTTTGGATTTATCTTCTTGTTGATTTCCTAATGTGAGATGGTAATTCTAATAATCAAGTATGGATAAAAGTGTTCAAGGCAATGGTGACCTTTAAAATAATTTCCAAACTTCAAAGCGTTCAAAAGGTATTCAAACTTGCAATGATGAAATCAATTATTGAGAGAAAATAAAGATGTACCTAATTTCTAATTAAACCGAACAATGAACTAGTGAATATGAAACCTAGTATCCTCGCTGCTGTATAAAAAATAAGAAAAATTGAACTCAAAGCAATTCAAAAACTGTAAGAAAACTAAACCATATCACATCAACTCATTTCTGACTCCTCACCATTCGACTTGCTCTGGCTATAGGAGGTAATCATCAACAAATTGAGTAATCTGATATCTAAATTGCATAAAATAAAACTAAGATCAAACTACACATTCATTCTTCAGTCCCTCGCCATTCGACTCACTCTGGCTATAGGCGGTAACTGAAAATGATATGAGTAATCTAATCACTAACTTGTAAAAGTAAATAAAATAGTATCAAGCTATACATTCACACTCAATCCCTCACCATTCGACTCGCTCTCGCTATAGGAGGTAACTGAAAAGATATGAATAGTCTATTATCTATCTTGCAGAAAAGTAAATGAACAAAGCAAAACTGAAAGAAATAAACAATGTTGGAACTAGAACTAAGAAAACAAATCAGTATAAGGACAAGATAATTCCATCATGTCATTAGTCATGAAAAAGCTATGTGCACTTGCCTGGGCTACCTATTAGAACTTGAAATGAAAACACTGATTAGTTGACAGTCATTAGAAATCATAAAAGAAATTATGAACAACAAACAACATGAATACGATGAGCAAGATAATATATACAAGCAAACATCTATGGCATCAAGAGCGTAAATGATGAAAACATGGAACTATGCAATAACTACAGAACCTTCGTGTATAGGGGCCCTCTCCAACCTCGGCCAATCAGAAATAAAATGCGGATTTGAACTTAAAAGCATTGTCTTCTCATATATTGAAATACAATGATATCATAAGGACTAAGTCACGGCACGAAGGCTCATAAAAACAGTCAAGGTTACATATCAAAAGCTAGCCTATATGCATATGAAGATGCTTTATTTATAGCAGGAAATACATAACTAATTCCTAAAGTCTGCGCTGGTAGACAGACACGTAAACGACCATATTCGGAAATCTAGCAGTATGGTAGCCGTCAGAAATAAATCCAAGGAGGGTGGCTTGTTACATTTGGTTCATGGGCAATCCCCAGGTGTTAGCACACCTCCTGAGATTTATGATTTTGCCATGCAATCCTCCTCATGATGAAAAACAGAGTCTTGCCACCGTAAGACTCCTAGTGTTGACCACCGTTTGACTGGCTTTGACCGCAGTCCTCTGTGAATGATTCGGCTGAACCAAGGGGACACGTTCCATGTCCACATCATTTGTAGCTTGCCCATGTGGCCGGATTCTCCAATAGACACTTGTAACATAGAATTTAACAAAAAGGTTGCGGAAACTGATTCTGGCTGTGGAAAGTGACAAGATTCCGCAGCTGATTGAGCAAAAATCTAAATCAAACAACAGTCACAAGACATAATTAGGAAACCATTTATATGCTCTTTTTAAACTAATATGCGATGATTTGATAGCTTGGAGGTTCAGGTAACTGGAGAAAAAGGCTAAAAAGGTATATAGGGAAGATGTAAGTTTGGGACTCAACAGGGTGCTTGTTTCAATCCATACATTGCTCGCTTGAGTTTTAACACAGGTGAATCTGTATTGAAGTTCTCAAAAGCTTCCGAATGCTCAATGAACACCTCTTACTCATTCACTATGCTGAGGAAAGTTGTCTTCACATCCATCTAATTTATCTTCCATCCCATCTGTGCTGAAAGTGCTATAATATATCTGATTGAAGATGACATTTGTACTGGAGAAAAGGTCTCCTTGTAATCAATTACCTCCACCTCAGAGAAACCCTTGGCCACAAATCTGGCCTTTTGTTTATCGATACTCCCATCTCCTGCTTTCTTCACCTTGTAGATCCACATGGAACCTACCACTAACTTGTCCTCTAGCCTTGGGACAACTTCCCAAACATTATTTCTGACCATGTAATAATATTCCTCTACCATGGCATCAACTCATACTAGTTGTTGCACTACTTCCTTGAATGAGGATGGCTCAATCTCTACACTCTCACTCATAATAGCCATGTATCTAGTGTGCTAGTCTAGTGACCTTCTCTACATGTGTTGTGATATGGGTGATCCCACATTCTCTCTAGCATCATGCATCAATCTGTCAGCTTCTATGGTGCACTTCCTTCCATCTCTAGATGTCTCTACATGAGTGGGTGCTTCCACTCTCTGCTCCTCTGCATGTGCCTCCTCCACATCATCCCGAGGTTCTTTCTTTGGAGCTAAAAGCTCCTCATATTCATGTAACTAAATCTCCCTCTCAAGGTAACATATGATGGCCTTATCTTCATCCAAATTCACATCTCTACAAACCACTATCATTCTATGAGATGGTAGGTATACCCAATAGTTTTGAGGTGTATCGGTGTACCCCACAAATATGCCAAACTTAGTTGTTCACTCTATCTTTTTCCTTGCATTCTTGGTAACATGATAGTAAAATGATGAACTAAAGAACTTAAAGTGTGAACATATAGTTTCTTAACTGAAAAATATTCTTTTGGTGTACTCATCCTGAGAATCTGATGAGGATTCCTATTTTGAACATATACAACTGTGTTGCATGATTCAACCCACAAATGCAACTATAAGCCCTGACCATGTAACATCGCCCACACAACTCCCATAATAATTTTGTTTTTCCTCTTAGTCACCCCATTATGTTGTGGATTATGGGGTTCTATTTACTCCCGTCGAATGCCTTAAGTTCTTGAACTCATTAAACACATATTCTCCACCATTATCACTCCTGAGAGACTTCACTTTCCTACCTGTTTCTTTCTCAAAAAGTGCTTTAAATTAAAAAAAATGGAGAATGTTTGGTCTTTCTTCTACATGAAGAAAATCCAACACTTACATGATAAATCATCTATAAATATCACATAATACCCATGCTTTATCGTGGAGGCTATCAAGAACGGTCCACACACATCTGAGTGAACTCTTTCAATGATTGCTTGTGCTCGACTGCCCTTATCATGAAAAGTGACTTTGGTGTACTTCCCTAGTGTACACCCTTTGCATGTATCTCGCTACTCTAGTGCATCCTTGGGGAGTCCTATAGAAATATGTTGCATGATATTCAAAGCTCCATGGTGCAAATGGCCTAATATTCTATGCCCTAATTCACCGATGTCTCGACTCTACACCTTCTCTGCTTTCATGCTCAAGGAAGCACAATCTTCTACATCTAATTTGTAGATTTTCTTTACTCAAACCCTAATCTGCTTCACTTTTCATGTGGCTATGTGATGAAGGAAATCCTTTACTTTGCTAAATATCACATTGTAACCATAGTCTTCCAATATAGAAATTGAAACTAAATTCTTCTTCAGACCTGGAACATACATCACATCTTTTAATGTGAGAGGAGAACTAGAATTCCTCGAAAAAGTCACAAAACCGATATTGGTTGCACTATACCTTCCATCATGTCCCATCTTGATGTGAACCTACAGGTCCTTATCCTCCAAGTTACTAAAGAATTATTTGTTTCTAGTCATATGGAATGAGGCTTCACTATCCAGATACCACACACTACCCATCACCAATGTCATCATGCATGCAATGAGGGTGAAATCCAACTCAAATAGTGAAGGAAGATCTTTAGTTGTCACCACTCTTGAGGGATGTTGGTATCCTAAATTTCTTTGTTTTATATTACTAAAAGACCCTTCTTTTGTGCACTAGTACAAGATGGTTACCCTTTTCCTGCACATGCTCATGTTTTATATTAAGATTTATTACAACACTTTATTAATCTTGTTATATAGATTTCGTGCCTATTTACATATTTCTTGTAATTCATATTGATTTCCCAGAGTAATCATGGAACTTAGTGTTAATGATGAATGAGTTAACTAGTGCAGGTAGATTCCTACACCACCATTGTCCGATATTTCCAAGACGCTATCTTCCACGAGGACAGACCTTGATCTTTGACTCTAAGTCTAGCTATTGTTGAACTGAAGCAGGATAATAGTTGGTGCACATTCAGGGATTTTGCTCCAAATCTAGGTTATGGCCAAGCAAATTTCATGTGTATTATAACCACTAGCCAAAGTTGTAATTTTAGTTTTCTAATTTTGTTCGGACAAAAGGCCTGAACGAGAATTATCTGTAATTAGTCTAAATGGCCTAGAGCCAAAAGGATATATATGATGTATATCGTAGATAGGAAATAAGTGAACCATTGACTATGATTTTGATTTATGTAATTTGGTTATTGCCTCGCTCTAGGGCTAGACCACTCTATAATGTAATTTGCCAAATTGAGTAATACAAGGAACTGTGATGAGTTGCATGCATAACGTTTAAATTCATCTTTGATGTATCTTTGAAGTGTTGATCTCTTTTGTTCCTTAGAAGGGGAACGAGCTAGTTGGCTAGTGCCCAGCCAACCCAACTTGTTTACCCCTCTCTCTTTCGTTATTCAAAAAGACGGTGTGGTTATTTCTTTTGCAACTATGTGATGTAATAGTTTAATTGCTAATCTTTAAGTTCTGAATTAAAATATCTTTTGTAGCCTATGTGTGAAACGAATCTGTGGTTTGAAGAGTAGTTGTGTTTATTTTTCTTATGAAATATATTTCTCACATTTCCTTTACTCTTGTTCACTGTTTTGAGTCATTTCAAAATGGATTTTTCAAGGAACTCCTTCCTGCACTAGTGCAAGCTATTACCGGCACCTTGGTTTAGTTAGTCGTTGTCGCAAAAATTTAATCACTTACCTAAATTTTACTTTCAGTTATCTTTCAAGCTAATGAATCATTAGTTAACTATTTTCGGTATTAAAAGTTCATCTCTAAAAGATTTGGAAACAGTTATATTGAATTACGACATTATACTTGCAACAAATATCATCATTGTGGGTAAAGTACCAATGTTGATTAACGCAAGCAAAGTACTTAGGCTACTGTTTGATTTTTTTAAAGTGCTTTTTTTCATGAAGTTTATTTCCTCTGCAAAGTTTAGTTAGTGGAAGCATTTCCTTTTTCACAGATAGTTTACTTCATAATTTCATTTTACAGTTGCAACTCTTTTTCAGCACATCTTTCAACTTTCGAAAGTAATTTGGGAACTGAGTAAAAGGAACTCTTCTTTCGGTGCAAGAGAAAGTCTCTTGACACATAAACAGAGTGATCTAAGCCCTGAAGCTTAGAGCACCTTCACTCAGACATAAGTCTTCAGTAAGGAAGGTCAAATATACTCTTACAAAAGAATATTATACCTGCACTAGTGCAAGTAGATTGCAACAGTGCAAGGACAGGTTGTTTATATGAGAGGAAGATGAGAAGGAAGATAGAATTCTACAAGGACCCACTTTTCAAATTGTTTACCATCCATCTAAAGATGAAAATAGCATTTCATTCCAGCATTTAATATTGTTTCCGTTGTGTGGGATTTCTTTACTTGATTTACTTGCAAGTTGTCTTTTACATTCTAGCATTAGAGTTGCCTTGGTGTTAATTGCCTTTCCAATTGTTTCTGTCATATTCTGCAAAGCATTTCCTTTAAGAAGTAAGATTAACAGTAGGAAAAATTCATACCATTTATGGCATTGCCTGTGTTTGTCTATAAGTTTACGAAACCCTCAGGTTGACAATTAAGTGTTGAGGAGTTTTCTCAAGCGCAATTCGTGCACCCAACATTTTGGCAACATTGCCTGGGAGGCGATTTGAATTAGTAAGAATTTTCGATTTTTTTAAATAGGGGTAAGTCTGCTATTATATTTTTTTGGAGTGTGCTTCTATTGTTTGAAGGAATTTATAGGTGCCAATTTATTTTTTAACTAGCAACTTTTATTTGAATTTCGTTTTGTCATTTTTTTAAATAAATGCCTAAAAGAGGTAGGGGTTCGAATCCCACTAGGGGCCAAAGAAACACTGACAAATCTAAAACAAAAACTCATATTGGGCCTTCTTTCATAGGTAGAAAGTCCAAAAAAACTCAAACTCATCACGCAGGAACAATTGACCTAGGCTCTGGTAGCAGCAGTTTAGGTGTGACACAACCCATAAAGGGGAAGAAGGAGACTGTTAAAATCCATAGTCAGCCTTCCTAGCTTGTTAAGAGTGGTTCGTGTGAAAGAAAAACAATGGAAGATATGGAAAACCGTGCAGAAGGAAGTGGTGAAAATCAAGTAAATGAGGAATAGTCTACTTTTGGATTCCCGATTGTGAATCCTAACATACAACTGCAAATGAAAAATATTTCACCATCAACTCTTCATCATTTCTATGGTAAGGTACATGAAGATCTAGACCCTTTCCAATTTGACTCTGATATTTTGTGTAGAAGTTATGATTACTCATTTGATGCCCAAAAGTTAAAGTTGTTTCCTGCAACTCTTAAGGATGCAACACTCCGCTGGTTCACGGGACTAGGAGAAAACACTATAAATTCTTGGGAGAAAATGAAGAAAGTGTTTTTATCAAAATATCAAAAATATTGTAAAACTAGGGATATTCAAGCTGAAATCTTTACTATTGTGCAAAATGATGATGAGATGATAGAGGACTACTTGGAGAGATTCATGTACATCCTCCAAAGGTCAAAGCATAAATTTGATCTAAGTACTATTAGAACCTTGTTCTTACGTGGGCTTACTGAATATGCTAGGAATAATTTAAATCTGTTGGGACAAGGGGATATTGCTCAAAAACATTTTGATCAAATATGTGACTTGTGCAAGAAATTATCGAGGAATGAATATAGATCTGATACAGGAATTCAGAATAAATATAGGAAAACTAAATCTATTGATGCTATGATTATTAGACTAGGAAACAAAATGGATAATATGAAAATTGAAATAATGAATACTGTTAGTAAACAGATAGACTCCTTGAAGTTTATGCAAAAACTTGTAGAAGAGAAAGACATATTATCTATTTTTTGTCCTCAATGTAGAAGAAGTCATCCTTTAAGAGAATGTCCTATAGATATTAAAGAAACTAATAAATGTGCAATTTTTGTAGATAACCTTGCTACAGAAAAATGTCCCTCCATACCTGGGTTGAAAGATGTACTCGAAGGGGGACAACTTGAAGTTGAATTATTGCATGCTATGGGAGCATGAAGGAATTGGCCTCAGGTAAGTGTAGAATGGTTCTTGAACCTCCACCATATTTTTTTGGTTATAATGCACACTTGTATTCCTATCCTAACACTGGTCACTCTCAGCATTGGCAACATGGGAATCAATATCAATATGGACAACCCTCCAAATCTTGGCAACAAGGATGGAGAGGGCCAAAACATTCACATCATTCACATAATTCCTTTCATGCACCTATGCAATCATATCCTCCTACCTATGCATTTTACCCAATGCTTCAACCATCATTACCTCAGTTGAGTCTACCTATGCCACCATTACCTTTACCTCCACTCTTTTGACCTTCTCAGCAGCCTGCTCAATCTTTACCCAACCCCAATAATAAAGCAGTACAAATGATCCATTCTATGACCCCAATTTCTTCATCTAGATTTCAGACTATGCCAATTGGAGTTAATGATCTCCAATTGAGATAAGGGAAAGTGGTAACTTCATAAAATCAAAAGCAGCCCATGCTGATTATTGATGAGAAAGGAAAGTAGGAAACTCCTTACCCGTTTGAAAAATATGACACCATTTAGCCTATCCCTGTACATTCTAAGCCCTTGTCATCTTCTCCCAACCAACTTCCCTATCTAGAGAGGTTAGTTGTGGAGAAGAAAGCCACCATTCCTGAGTCTAGACTAGCTTCTGAGCTTAGGAACCTTTTCATAAGGGTACCTTTGCTCCAAGCTATTAAAGAGATCCCCATTTCTACAAAAATCATTAGGGAACCATGTCTCAAGAACCCAAGAAGGAGAATATTGGAACCCTAAACCATTCAATTTGTTGGTAGAGTAGCAGAGTTGATGACAAGATGTATGCACATGGAAAAATATAATGACCCCAGAAACCCTGTTGTCTCTATTCAGATAGGTGATGTCCTTGTCTCCAATGTACTTATAGACCTAGGGGAAGCCATTAATGTTATGACCAAGAAGACCATGGATCAACTTGGATTGGTCCATATTCGTCCTACTCCCACTATGATTGAATTGGTAGATAGATCTAAAATCAAGCCAAAAGGAGTATTGGATGATGTGGTCGTTTCTCTAGATTCTTGGGAATATCCCATAGATTTCATTGTGATTCAGCCAAAGAATCCTGTGGGAGGGCATCCATTGATCTTGGGGTGATCATGGCTTGCTACAACTGATGCTTATATCGAATGTCATTCTGGTGATATGTATATTTCCCATGGAGATTCCAGAAATAAATTCACCTTATATCCACCTGTTAGATCCATTCAGGAGCTCCGAGGAACTTTATGGTTAGATTACAGTAGTGAAGAGGAGACCCAACCTATTTCCTTAATACATCAAAATGCTAAGTCCTCACAGGAGGGTGAGATTCAAGACTTTCTAAATAATCTAGACACCATGCCCAATTTTGAATCATTGAGTTAGATTTTCAGTCTAGATTTTCAAGAAGGATATACTCTCTACCTCCATTATCAACATCTCTAGTGACACCTTTGTGTGTTCTTGATCCTGACACTACTTTTGTTGAGATTAGTCCAGGTAAATCCTTGTATATCAGTTCAGACTTAGATCCTTCTCAACGAGAGCAACTTGTGAATTTGTTGTGGAACCATCTTGATTCCTTTGCATGGGGTTATGAAGATATGAAAGACATCCCTCCTAAAACTTGTACACACCATATCTATATTCAGGATGGAGCCTAACATGTATGATAACCCCAAAGGCGAATGAACTTAGCTCTAAGAGATATTGTAAAGGAAGAATTGCAAAACCTCTTAGATTCTGATTTTATCTACCCCATTTCTGACAGCCAGTGGGTCTCTCCATTAGTTTTACTCCCAAAGAAATATGGGAGATGGCACATTTGTATTGATTACAGAGAATTGAATAAAGCCACTCTTAAATATTACTTCCCCGTTCTTTTCAGCTGTAATTTTTTCTTTTAATAAATTCAAACATCATATTACAAGATACGAAGTTTTTGTACATACTGACCATTCTACTATAAGATATTTGATGAATAAACCATTAACTAATGGTAGGGTAACTAGGTGGTTTCTATTATTACAAGAATTTAATATTACTACTGTTGATAGACTAGGGAAATCTAATGTAGTAGTAGATTATCTTTCAAGATTAAATAATCCTGGTGAAGAAATTCTTGTTGATGATGATTTTCCTAATGAACATATTTTTGTTGTGTCAACAAAATCTCCATGGTTTGTTGACATACATAACTATTTAGTCACTGGAAAATTACCACCTCACTTATCCGCTCATGAAAAGCAGATTATCATTTAGAAAAGTGTTGTGTATTCCTGAATCCAAGGAGGCCTCTTTTACACTAGAGTAGATCTCATTATCCGTAGATGTGTAGGAGAGGAATAAGTGTTTGATATCTTAGAATCTACACATGATGAACCTTGTGGAGGTCACTTTTCCATAAGCAGACTACATACAAAGTGTTACGAGCTAGCTATTTTTGGCCTTATTCAAGGATGCCAAATAATATGTCATGTGGTGTGATAGTCGTTAACGAATTGGCCAGCCTAATCAAACCAATGAAATGCCTTTATGTCCTCAGGTTATGATTGAGCCTTTTGAAAAATGGGCTATTGATTTCGTAGGACCAATAAATCCCTCATCATCGAATAAAAGACATATTTTGGTTTTTACAAATTTTGTTACAAAATGGGTAAGAGCTAAAGATGTTTCTTTTGCTATTGAAAGAGTTGTTGTTAATTTTCTTTTTCTAAAATCTTTACTAGATTTGGTGTGCCTAGAGAAATTTTTTTTGACAATGGATTACAATTTATTTCTAATCTGGTACAGTGTGTGATGGAGCAGTATAAAATATGGCATAGGAGATCTACACCATCTCATTTGCAACCCAATGGTCAGGTGGAGTCTACAAACAAGGTAATTGAATCCATCCTCACAAAGACAGTAAACATGCACAGAAAGGATTGGGCTGACAAATTACTGAAAGCATTGTGGGCCTACCGACCCACTTGGAGAACAAGCACGGGACACACACCATATGAGCTATTGTATGGGAAACAAGTCCTCTTGCTGATATAATTCTAGATCAAGACTTTCAGGACTGTAGTCTAATTGGGGCTAAATCTATCTTAAGCACAGTAGCAACACCTTCTACAATTAAACGAGTTAGATGAAATATGAAGGGATGCTGTATAGCAGAACATCTTGGTTCAACAATAGTGCAAGAAGTGGCATGACAAGTCCATTAAAAAAAACAGTTCCAACCAGGTGTTTGGGTACTCTGTTACGATTCAAGATTAAAACATTTTAAAGGAAAATTCCATACATGTTGGATGGGACCCTATGAGGTGGTCAAAGTGTTTGAAAATGGAGAAGTAGAAATCAAAATGATTGATGGACGAAATTCTATGTTCTTGGTAATTGGGCATAGATTGAAGGTATATTTTCAACCCCTTACTAAAGGAGATTTTATGCAGCAAGTCCAACAACCATTTGAAAAGGAGTTGGTAGGTGATAATACTTACCTGTTGAAGAATTGATTCCTTCTTGTCCTTATTGAAAAAATAATCAAAGAAAAATAAAAATAAAAATAAAAAATGAAAAAAATAAAAAGTATAAAAAAATAAAAATTCATGTAATTGTGAAAATCAGTTGACTGACATGATTGCAAAAGGATCAACCTGAAAACCAACATACTGGTAGGAAGATCAAAATTCCAATAAAAAGGGAATGACTACTTGATTTTTAGATATGCTGGCTACCACCAAGAAGAAGCAGGTTCATGAAACCGAGCACTTACCCAACTTTGGGGTAACTAGCA
The DNA here is from genome assembly GCA_000404065.3 of Pinus taeda. NCBI lineage: Eukaryota > Viridiplantae > Streptophyta > Pinopsida > Pinales > Pinaceae > Pinus > Pinus taeda. Next base: position 126,108 of record APFE030221256.1, read on the forward strand.
TGGACATTTGTATCCAAGTAAACGCTTACTTCCTGTTGCAATTATTCTTTTCCTACACCAATGTAGGTAGATTTCAAGGTAAAATAGTGTCTTTCTTTTATTTCCCATTTCGAAATTTCCCACTAATTTTCTTTTCTAAATTCCCCATGAATTACCTTCCTTTTCTTCCAAGAAACTACCCTTACCCGTTTTCATATAATCCTTCTTTTCCCTTGATTTTTTTCCCACATCCAATTTTGTTTATCCTTCTTGGTGATTTTGTTTCTGAAAACCCTGTTGTAATATTCCTTTCCATTCTAAAATTTTTACCCCTTTCCCACTTCTTTATTCCCTCATAAGTTGATTGTAGAATTTGATGTAGTCATTCAGAAGGCATGTCGAGAAGAAGCAAAGGATGGTGAATAAATTTTTCTTGTATAATGAGGCAATTTTTTTAAAAAAGGTCCAACTATAGAAGTATGTCCTATTAGATTCTTGTTTGGTAAAAGTATCTAGTGCAAGCACAATGCATTGTAAGCACAACGCAGTGCAAGCACAATAGTACAAGAAGGTCTGATGCAGAAATACAGTTGACTGTGAAAGTAATTTACATAGTCTTGAAATGGTTTATGAAAGATTTATGGGTTTGTATTTTTTGCACGTGTTGATATGTTATCTCACTCCATGTTTTAATTGATGCTTTGTTTCATTAATTACTAATCTAGGAACAAATATTTAAAGTGCAAGATGTGCAAGATTGAAATCTAATCTCTTTGTAATAAATGCTCAAATATGTCTAATTGAATTATGGTGCTGACTGTGGAAGGGTACTACTATCTAATAACCTACACTCACCCTCCTTTCAATTATTCTGCATTTCCTTACCATTATTAACCTACCCATAATCCGATCATTCTAGTCATTGCATCACCATCGCCTTTACTACCATTGCATCCAATCATCATGATTCGCCTATAAAAAAATGACATGAATTTACACCCAATGTGGAGGGGACTGTTTGATCATAGCCAATTGAGTGGGTCTAAAAAGACGAAGGGCGAGAAACCTTCGACATAAAATTCTTAGTGAACATTGGAGTTACCCTGAAATTCTTTCAAGGGCGTGATCATTGAAGTGGAGGAGGTTTGAAATGGCACCTGTGAGGAGTGAATCACTGTCGCTACAGGAGATTGAAAAAACTGTCAAGTACAGGAACAATCTTTCACTATTGCAAGAATCAGGGTTCTTGCCATCCATCCAAAAATTTGACGGGTTCGACATGGCCGTAGTGCTAGAGTTTGCAAGGACATTCAAAGAAGTCCGAGTGAGGGTCAGGTCCTTAAAGATTAAAATTACTGAAGAGTTCATTTCACAAGCCACAAGCCTACCACTTATAGGGGAGCACTGGTTTAAAAAGCAGTGGATAGTGAAGAAGCGTTGGCACCGGTTCGTGCTCAATAAGAAGATTAAGTTCAGTTGGAAAAAAGGACTTCCATAGACTGCTATGGTTGGGAAATGGCGAGATTTACTGTTTATATTACAAAATTTTGTCACAGGTGAAGGATGTTATACCTTGGTGTTCGTATATCACCTTCGATTGCTATCACATTTCGAGGTAAGGAAACTGATTAATTTCCCTCACTTCTTGCTTAGGAGCCTTGAAAAGATGGCAAAAAATTTGCAGAGCGGAAGTGCATGGTAGGTTGCAAACAAAATATGCTATCATGGGCTCATTATGATGATGGTCAAGAAGTTAGAAAAAAATGGAATAGTGTGGGAGGCATTTCTAAAAGAATTCTGAGCGAGGGGTGTGGAATATCCTGCTAGCACAAGTGCAAGTAAGAAGAGAAAGGTAGAAACATTGTCTCTTGTCAAGCGGTGAAGTAAAGGATCACCAGTGCAAGCAGAGAAGAGGGTTGTTGAAAAGATTCCACCTGTAAAAATAAAGAAAAGGAAAATTAGGACCTCGACGAGGAGGAAAGTTGTTAGCCAAGGAGCAAATCAGTCAAGTTCTCTAATTGTAATCGACGAGTCAAGCCAAGTCTCCCCCATAGTTCATAATCTCTTGGTGCTCGCAGATGCAATGGCACACACTGTGGATGATGAGGAGAATGCAGAAGATGACATTCTGTTGTCAACATTTGTCAGCAGGCTAAGGAGCAGAAAAACAACATCGACACTGAACACCGGCGAAGTCCAAGCAGAGGAGGATGAAGAGGAACAACATGAAGAGCCTCTTGACAATTTCAGTTAATCGAATGTGGAGACCCTCAATGATTTTGAGGAACAGGGCATTGAAGACCCTATGGTTTTTGAAGGTCAGGGCACTGAAGACCCTACGGTTTTCGAAGGTTAGGGCATTGAAGACCCTGCAATTTCTGAAGATCAAGGCATTGAAGACCCTATGGTTTTAAAAGGGTAAGGTATTGAAGATCTTGTGGTGTTTAAAGGATAGGGTACTGAAGTCCCGACAGTGGTAGAAGAATGGGGAATTGAAACCCCTATTGATTTGGAAGGACAAGGTGTTGAATCCCTTGAGAAATCGGGAGAACAAATTGTTAGAGCCCTGAGGAATTAGGCGCATAGGGTAATGAAACCCTTGGCACAAAGATTGGTGAGGGCATCCAAACCCTCAGTGACAGCAAAACCTCGAGCATAGAAACCCTCGACGATGTCATAAGGCAGAATTTTGATAGCCTTGACCTTGATGATGAGTCCGTGGTAGAAAAGGTGTTCACACCTGAAGTCCTTAGCACAACACCATCCAC